>JANSTW010047703.1:0-13123 GCA_027564275.1 Diadocidia ferruginosa
AAAAGAAAAACATGTTAAATTGAGTTTTATACGTATGAAACAACGAATTCTATTATAATTTTTCTCTTTTTCGGGTAAGTACTATCAATTTAGCTTTAAAATGAATAATATATTCTTAACAGAAGTTGATTGAGAGTGTTGAGACATCTACTGATTGTAGCGCTTTTTTTTGTGCAATCCCATATAAAAACCCCTTGAAATGCAACTAACTTCAATGCGTTGGGGTTATCATTTAGAATTTCATTAAATATTTTATTATTGCAAGAAAAATGTTATAAGTTAATTTTTCATTGAGTTATTGATTAAATAAGTCTTCTGAGATGCTGATGTAGAACATATTTGAATTGACGAATAATTAATTAAAAATGTCGAAATTAAAAAAAATAGCTTCGTAGCTGTATTGGATAAAGATTATATTTTGTTTTTCCACTTACATAACTAGCATCAGATAAGTATTTACAAAAAATTGAACCTACCAATCGCGATTTACTAAATTGTTCGATATTACCTCACCTTAAACAGAATATGTTTTCTATCGGAAACCGACAAAAGAATTTTATTTTATGCTTTTATTTAGTTAATTTTTTGTAAAACCTGTAAGCGCAAAAAAAATTAAAAATCTTCGTTAAAGTACGCAGCCAATAAAGGGTTGATTTATTTCGCAGGGATTACGGTACTAAAAAAAATCCTCGCACACATCGGGCAACACAGCGGCATTTTGCTTGCAAATTTTCCATCGACCGCCATATTTTGTCTTGTGAACAAAAAAAGTGAAGCGTGTTGAAGCACAGCAGCTACTACGTATCAAGCGATTATTAAAGTTGGTTGAAATAGTGAAAAACCAGCCCAAATAATCCTGAAATAATTTCCGAAATACTGTCAATAGGATTATTTATCGATTGACTGTCGTTTGGAGCAAGCAGCGGTCACCATGAGCAATTACGGACGCCCGCCTCCGCGAATCGATGGCATGGTCTCGTTGAAGGTGAGTTTTTTTCTCTTCCTGGACCAATTTTTTTTTTTGGTTCTTTGTGCGAATCTTTTTTGATTAAATGGCGTCCTAATCGTTTTTGTTTGTTTTTCAAAGGTTGATAATTTAACTTATCGTACGACGCCAGAGGATTTGCGACGAGTTTTCGAGAGATGCGGTGAAGTTGGGGACATTTATATTCCACGGGACAGATTTACGCGAGAAAGTCGTGGCTTTGCTTTTGTTCGGTAAGGCGGTGCCCTGGCGGCAGTTTTGGTTGCGGTTGTTAATTTTAATTTTCTGTTTTAGCTTCTATGACAAACGTGATGCTGAAGATGCGCTAGAAGCTATGGACGGTCGTCTGTTAGACGGCAGAGAGCTTCGCGTACAAATGGCACGCTATGGACGCCCGACAAGTCCACAGACCAGACGAAACGGTAGTGGACGTCGTGATCGAGGCAGTAGAAGGTAATTTTTTCGTTGTTACCTTGTACTTTTAAGGATTTTTTTTAATTTTTTTCTTCTTTTTTTTCAAGGTCGAGGGATCGTCGTCGTTCTCGTAGCCGTTCTCGTGGTCGTCGTTCTCTTTCTCGCTCGCGCTCTCGATCGGACAGTAAATCGTCCAGAGGCCGATCCAACAGTCCAGTAAAAAAGAGTCCGCTAAGTCGAAGTCGCAGCAAGGGTCGAAGTGCAAGCCGAAGTGGCAGTCGTAGTGCGAGTCGCGATTGAAGCAAATATTTTATAAGGTAAGTCGCAGGGCCAAATATTCGCTTCTCAAGACTCGAAAAGTGGTTCTAGTAGTCTACTTGGATATTTTTTTGTAGAGGGTCACGGTTCCTGAATTAATAGCGTTTTTCTCAATAGATGAGAGGCCGCGATGCAGTTTTGCAACTTAATTGGACTGCGACACATTTATCTCAAATAAAATATTTCAATTTCACATCAACTCCATTTTGATTGGTTGGGTATTGCCATCTATCGGCTTCCTTGACATCCACATCCTGGCTCTTACCTTAGGGAGGTTACAATTTCGTATTGCTTCCTTGAACCATCAAAACTCGAGAGACGCTTCGGAAGCCCCAAATAACTTAGCTTTTAGGACATCCTGAATTAGCTGCTTTTGATTGGCATGAAAAGTTTCTTTTGGGCCGTAATCCCTTGTATATATCACGTGGTGATCCGGCTATAGCTAGTCGTCCAACGATTCCATTGAGTCACAGTCGAGGATGAAGCTGTATGAGTGTTTTGCCAGTCCTTCTCATCCTCTTTTTTTTTGAGTGCAAGGATGAAGAGCCCATGAGGAGTTTTTCGGATCTCCCATGAGGCGCGACTCAGGTGGTGGATAGAAGGCTGGTTGGAAATACCATCCGCGGATCAAAACGAACAGATTTGGTCTACGAGATCTTTAGCTTGCCAATAGATTTGGCGTTAGGTTAACCACCTCCTTAGAAAAACAAACATTGGTTATGAATCGAATAACATCGGCCTGGATTGGACAGGAAAAACTGCAACGACTCAATCAACGAACAATGAATAACGATAGGTTGATGGCATCTTGGAATGTTAGAACTTTTCTAGACCCAGTGGCCAGTGCTGCTGTCATCTCAGACCTGAGAACCCAAATCCAAAGGCTTCGATCAACGCCAATCAGAAGGAGAAATCCCTAAGCTTATTAGGGCCAGGATGTGGATGTTTGGGAATCCGAGAGATGGCAATACCATCTTAAGGAGTCTATCCATTCAAAATACTGGTCTTAACACAGACCCGATGGATCATCAATCCCAACATAAAAGGGGATGACGCTTCTCTTTAGAAGAGCCGTTTACTATATTTACGGGTTGATGTTAAATCGATTGATTTTATTCAAGAGAAAGGACACCGCCTGAATCTGTTTTTCGAAAGGGTCAAATTAATATGATCGAACGAAAGACAATTAGATTAAAAGGGCCACCGAATTGTCAGGGGCTAGAAGCAGTTCTGCTTACTGATGTTTGAAGTCGTGATCTCACGGCAGTGAGGAATAGTTATCAACAAAGAGGATCTTAAGTCTGGCAATTGTTGCCTCTCTTTACCTACCTTTCGACTCAGTCCCATTCCCTTGCCTGTCGGAGCATAAGTACATCGATTTCTCTATCGGGGTTGACCCTCCGTTCCGTAATCCCAAAGCTGGGACGGACACAGACCGGTCCTTCAATCTTTATTGAGCTCAACTTCTAGAAAGCTCTATTGCCCGGCTGCTATTGACGCCCGAAATCTGCAGTTTAACATTTGCAGCAGCGTTTGAATTTTCATGCCCTCTAAGCAGGCCGGAAAAAGTCACTGTGCCGTAATGGAATTGTGATTTGGGCTTGCTTCGTATAGAGTTCAGAAAGCTTCTAATCAAAGCCCAGAGAACGGAGGCCCGATTATGAAACTCGATATTATCGGTATCGAGACGAGATTAAAATTCCGTTACTCTGGAATGTAGCTATTATGACTTCTCGATCGGATCGAGTGGTATAATTCATATACATTTTCATTTTTATACTCAATTTAAACTTACATTATCATCTAGAAGTCATTATAGCTACATTCGAGCGTACCAGAATTGTAATCTAGTCTCGATACCGATAATGTCGAGTTTCATAATCGGGCCTCAGGCCTAGAGGCTTATTGGGCAAGATACAAAAATCCTCACCTTTTTTTAATGAAGGGACCTTATCTTGATGTTTTTCATCGAGGAATTAAAAAAACAAATAAGAATAATACAGTAAAACTCAATTATAGAAGATGTTGATGAATGCTCTATTATTATTAAAGACAAAGTTATAAAAATCCGCCAATTTGAATTTTGTATAATATATTTTTCAAATTGTATTAAATATAATTAACTTTGCGGTCGTTGGGGAGAGCGATTTATTATTTCAATAAAAATACACTAAGTATACTACTTGTAGACCACCGGCCCACGTCAAGTCCGAATATTCAAGTTTTCAATATAAATTTCGGTCGATAAAATAATTCTTTTTTCATAATTAACTTTGTTTTATTCAAATCGGTTCATAAATGACTGAGATACAAGTAAAAGGGTCTCAAAATCCGCCATCTTGAATAAAGCCACCATTTTTATGTTATTGGAAACATTACTTTTGTGATAAATGTAATAATTAATAATAAATAAATTTTGTTTCATGAAAATCGGACAATAAATGATGAAGATATACGGAAATTAATTCAAATCCGCCATCTTGAATAAGGGCGCCATTTTGTTCTCTAGGTCAAAATTTTCCTTTAAAAAATGGAAGAAAAAATAAAACTATAAAATTCCAAAGTTTTGTAAATTTATGTCAATATTTGAATAAGCTATGAAGAATTTTTTTTTGTTTTGACCGCCATCTTGAATAAATCCGCCATTTTCGATTTCAGCCGACCCACAGTGGTCTGAGAAGGTACTAATTTTTGGGCCAAAATTTGAAATTTGGCCGTATATTTGTGAAACTTTTTTTTAGAGTGTCACCTTTTATGCAAACGGGCACTCAGACACCAGTTGTCCGTTGTACCTTCCCTCTGTTGCTTGGTTAGCCAGACATCCGGTCCTTTGGATAAAGGCCAGTATCTTGCTAATTTTAATATCCGGCAGCTCTCCAATTGGAATTGAAGGGTTGCCGAAAATGTTCTGCCTAGTGCGACAAAAGGCAGGACACTCGCAAGGAACGTGTGTCGCTGCCTCAGCATCCTCTAGACAGATCTGCACACAACATCATCAACCAGCCGCAGTCTGTGCATGTGCAAGTTCAGATTGTTGTGCAGCGGTGATGATGCTAACCACATCCTTGCATTGCTTGCGCGATACAAGACTATAAAAAGAGTTGTGCTCCGAACTAGGTGAGAAAACACCCGCTCCTGAGCCCTTTTCTGTCATTGGCCCGCATCCGTAAACAGGTCGGTAGTACACGGCGATACCAAAGGATAGCGACCCTGCTCCCATTCCTGCCTTGACGGTACAATGATGTTATATCTTTGAATAAAGGCAAAGTATGGAGTGATCTTTTTGAAAGGCATACCTACTTTGGGAGATTCCCTTAATAGGACATTTCCTATTTGACCGTGTCCATAATCGTTTCTTTGCCATTGCTTGTTCGCCTTTAACCTGATATACGTCCTCCTTCCTGTACGAAAAGGTCCAGGGGAACAAGAGAGAGCAACACATCTAGTGCGTCTGATGGTGTCGTTCGCATGGCTCCAGTGATTCCTATTGAGGCCAGTCTCTGAATCTTGGCCAGCCTGGAACAAAAGGTTTTCACTTTAGTCCGCGGCCAGCAGACTAGATGCGTATAAAATTATGGGTCTAATAATCGAGATGTACAACCAGTGTACAATCCTCGGTTTCAATCCCAATACGTTCCCAAAAGCTCTTCGGCATTGCCAAAAGACTTTTGTTGCTTTATCTACTTTATCCTCAACATTCCAATTCAGTTTAGCGTCCAGGATTACTCCAAGATACTTCACCTGCGGAGCCAACACTAGCGATTGGTTGTAAATGCTAGGAGTTGCTCTTTCGGACAGCTTTCTTTTCCTCGTAAAGAGAGTCAAGGTGGTTTTTTGCCGGGTTGATCTTAAGACCATTTGTGTTACACCACTCTTCCACTAAGGAGAGAGGACGCCGCCCCCTTGAGGACATCCTTGCGTAACCCTTACAGTGGTTCTGTTATCGCTGCTGAGGTCAGTGAGCAATACACGGTTTCGGAACATATTGCGAATCCACCTCACCACAGTGTTATCCACACTGCATAGTTCATCAAAATTTGCATTGTCAAACGCCCCTTCGATATCCAGAAACGCCCCTTGAGCCATCTCTTTCTTCAAAACCGACCTTCCGATTCTCTGGACTGTGGTATGCGTGCTGAGTGTGATGCAGCGGTTGGCACACCAAAGCGCCGTCCCTAATTTATCGATCTATTAATCTTTTTAAACCTTTAAGAAAAAAGGAGGTCAGACTAATAGTTCGATATGTTTTATGAAACTTAGTACATGAGGGTTTTCGAGGTTGCCGAGTTTTTCGAGTTTGGTCGTATTTATGCGAAACTGATTAGGTTTAGAGGTTGCTGATAGATTACGATTTTGAAGTTAATTTAAAACAATTCAAAATGGTTGATCCAATATGGCGTCTGACACTCATTTTGTCGTATTTATACGAAACTGATTAGGTTTAGAGGATTGGCGTTGATCGATTATCTGATTATTTAGCAAGCCTGAGGCCCGATTATGATACTTGCTATTAAAGGTATCGAGTCGAGATTAAAAGTCTGATACGCTCGAATGTTATGACTTCTAGATGATAATGTAAGTTTACATTCGAGCGTATCGGAATTTTAATCTCGACTCGATACCGATAATATCGAGTTTCAAAATCGGGCCTTTGGTTGAAGTCTTCTGATACGAAAAAATTAAGTACGATATTTCATAAAAAAAATTATGTTCGTCTTAAATTAAAATATAAAAAAACTAAAAAAGCAGGGTATTCCGGGGGGATAATTAATATTAATTTTTGGTTTTTTCCTTTCTAATAAATGGAGCGACGATTTCGAACTCTCCCTCCTTCAAGGTAGAAAGATTTGTTGTCTAACTTTGACATCTCTCATCCCATTTCGAAAGGGGACATTCAACTTAATCTAAAACTTTATTTTCTTTTCAGGCCAAAATGTCGTAAAAACTAAAAAAAAAACATTAAGAAATCAACAACAAAAATTTTGAACAGAGAAACCATATTGCTGAGATACAAAAAAAAATGTAACAAAAACCGATTTAGAATTAGACCCAACACCAAGGTACATACAGCCAAAATTACTTTAAAACATTTTTTTTTTAATTTTGTTATCACACATTTTTTTTTTCATTTTGCGTCCCAACAAAAATTAATTGAAAATAAAAACACTAGAATTTAAGAAGATTAAAGAAAAAATCGATTTCGAAATTTTTCAATATTCAATAATATTTAAACAACATTTAAATACCCGAAATAAATAATTGAAAAAATCCAAAGAGAAGAGATTTTTTTCTTCTTCAAATTTGAACATAACACAGAATTCGATTGTTTCCTTAAATAAAAAGAAAATAAGGAAAACATTTTTTAATTATTAAACAAATATTTAAAAATTACGCTTCACACAGTAAATGTTTCAATGAATATTTTGCTTTGAGTTGAAACAAAATAATTTAAAAAAAACTAAAATTTTTAGCACATTTATAATTTAACTAAATAATAAAATAACAAAACTTTCTCAATAACATTTTTAATTTAAACACAAAAACTTAAGCCTCAATTTACATTAGAAGTACAAATCGAAACACCCAAGGCAATAACGCCCACAAGCTTCAACAAAACTTAAAACCGCTAAAATCACACTAACACTATTTATTGGGTTTGTGTCTTTGATAAAAACCGATAAAATCACACAAAAACAAATGTTGGTTTGAGTCTTTGCTAAAATCACACGAAAACTATTTATTGGGTTTGTGCTTTTGTTAAAGACCGTTAAAACCACACGATAACTATTTATTGGGTTTGTGTCTTTGCTAAAAACCGCTAAAATCACAAAAAAAACTATTAATTGGGTTTGTGTCTTTGCTAAAAACTGCTAAAATTACACGAAAACTATTTATTGGATTTGTGACAACTGACATTGCTAAAAACCGATAAAATCACACGAAAACTATTTATTGGATTTGTGTTCTTGCTAAAAACCGTTAAAATCACACGAACACTATATACTGGGTTTGTGTCTTTGATAAAAACCGATAAAATCACACGAAAACTATGTTTGTGTAATTACTAAAATCACACGAAAACTATTTATTTTGTTTGAGTCTGCTAAAAACCGCTAACATAACACGAAAACTATTAATTGGGTTTGTGTCTGTTAAAGACCGTTAAAAACACACGAAAACTATTTATTGGGTTTGTGTCTTTGCTAAAAACCGCTAAAATCACACAAAAAACTATTAATTGGGTTTATGTCTTTGCTAAAAACTGCTAAAATAACACGAAACTATTTATTGGATTGGTGTCTTAGCTAAAAATCGATAAAATCACACAAAAAACTATTTATTGGTTTGTGTCTTAGCTAAACGCCGCTAAAATCACACAAAAATAATTTTTGGTTTGAGTCTTTACTAAAAACCGCTAAAATCACGAAAACTATGGGGTTTGTGTCTTTGCTAAAATTCGTTAAAATTTCCGTTTTAAAAATTATAAATAAAGCGATGGGTTTATAAAAAAGTATAATTTGGCTCCTATGCCGGTTTTAGAATTGGGAAAAGAGCTTTACAAAGCTTTTGGGCGTTATGTCTTTGGTGTTATGTCACTAATTGTGTACAAATTCGTAGGTCTCCTTCGTGTCACGTTAAACAAATGGACTTTCGGTAGACAATTTAGCGGATTTTTTTGTTTAAAAAAAAACGAATAAAATCGGAAGGCCAATTGTTTTTAACTGTACACAAATTGGAGACGTCTTATAATGTAACTTGAGCTTTTTACACACTACACACTTTTTTATTTACAATTAAAATATTTTTTTTTTTAAATTTAATTTACCACATTGGTGTGGTTACAAGCAAACTATTTCCAATAATCACAAATAATTAAAAAAAACCTTAAAACTTTGTTCACACACTTTTACTAACCTGTACATTTTGAAATACAGGACGTTCCTGTTCCGGCTTAGCAGTAATAAAAAAAAATTGCAGTCAGAGCAGAATGCGTTCGTGCGTGTAGGCGTTATGAGATAATAGAGAACTGTTTAGAGAGAGAGAGAGAAAGAGAATGCGGTGGGGCAGGAGAAAAAAATTGTGGGGGCGAATGAACAGGCTGTGAACAGATCCACCATCCGTTTTTTTTGGTGTTGCTGTCTGTGGAGTTTAAAAAATAGCAGTTTTGCAGCTGCAGTGCTGAGCTGAGCAGAGAAACTTTTCCGAAAAATTAATTAATTTGGCGGTGCGCTGTGTGCTGTCACCTGCTGCTGATGTGATTTCCAGTTCCCACACGCCAGTGTTGCTGTTTGCTGTACGCGCGCGCGACACTTTAATCACTTCTTCTTTTTTTTATTGTAGAATTTTATTTGCTGTGCGTTTGCTGTGATAGCTGATAATTTTTGTGTTCCTATTTTTTCGTCATTATTAATTGTTAGCAGTAACCGAACGACAGACAACAGCAAAAATTACACACTGATAAAACAGCAGCTGCTGCGACCGTAACCAGTGAAGGCGATGGGCAGAACACAATTTTTTTGTCTGTTTAATTTGCATAGTCAACTAACTGACATTTTGACTATTCGAATTCTAAACAGATTTTTTTAAATTTAATTTTAGGTTGGCAGGATTATGTTTTCTTGAAAGGAGCGGGAGGGGGGCAAAAAGGAGGAAATAATGATGCTCAAATTACTTCCAAGACTTCCATTATTTCCAAATTTCTTCCGTGATTGCCATAAGACTTCCATAATTTCCATTGACTTTCCAATATGATGTGCTCCAATATAATTCTCCATAATATTCTTTTCATAAGGTTTTCGTGATTTCCATTAGACTTCCACAGATTTCTATTTATTCCAATAATGTCTCATGTATCATTGGTATGGTTTCCGGAACTTCTATAAGACTTATTACTTTCATGGTTTCCAAATTACCTCAATGGCTTCCATAAGACTAATTGACAAATTACTTCCAAGAATTCCATGCGTTCCAATAAGGTATTTTATGTACTTTCCAATTTTCCATAATATGTTCTCCGTGACTTCCATCGTTTCGAAGTTACTTCAATGCACTTCATAATATTTCCAAGACGATGATGTTTTTAAAATAACTTCCATGATTTCCATTTTATACTTCTATTTTTGACTGTCATGGAATTTGCCGAGTTTTCCATAATTTCCTATTTACTTAATTTTCACTATGACTTCCATAATTATTTTCAAATTACTTCCATTGTTTTTTTCGTAAAATTTCTACAAGACTTGATTTCCAAATTACTTCCATAATTAAATAATAATAATTAAATTACTTCCATAATTTCTACTATGAATTCCATGGTTTCCTTGATTTTACTCGCAACATTTACAAAATTCCTCTAATTCTTGCATCATAGGACTTCCAGTTTTTTTTTAATTACTTCCATGACGTAAAATTTCCACAAAACTTCCACTAGTGGAAATCTGATTTAAGATTTTTTTAGAAGAAATATTGAAAATCTCATGAAATTTGGATAATATAATTTCTACTATTGGAATTTTTGTGCAAATTTTACGTGATGGAAGTAATTAAAAAAAAAGCGGGAAGTCCCAAGGAAATAATGGAAGAATTAGAGCACTTTTGTAAATCTTGCAAGTAAAATTATGGAAATCCATACCAGTTATGTGGAATTCTTAGTGGAAATTATGAAAGTCATGGGCATAATTTGGATATCATAGACGTCTTGTAGAAATTTTACGAAATAAAAACAATGGAATTTTGTGGAAGTTATAGGGAAAATTAAGTAAATTGGAAATTCCATCATTTCCACTATTATTTCCATATAAATGATACGGATTTCGATGATTTTCAATTTACTCGCAAGATTTACAAAGTCTTATATAATTCTTCCATGATTTTCAAATAATTTACTTGGAACTTCCATTGATTTTTTTAATACTTCCATGACTTGCGTAAAATGTCCACAAGTCTTCCATGATTTCCAAATTACTTCCATGATATCCGAAGGACTTCCTATTTGACTTCCATACACCACTCATGATTTCCAAATTATTTTTATGACTTCCTTAATAATTTACAGAAGACTTCCATAATTTCCATTGTTTTTACAATATGACTTCCAAGTTTTTCATATACTATTCATTGGGTTTCTGTCATTTTTATTAGACTAATGATTTCCAAGACGCAAGACGTCCACGATTTCCCAATTACTGTCATAATTTCCTTTGACTTTCCACTATGACTTGCTCAGATTTCCATGTATTCAAATAAAAAAATCCTTTCCATGTACCATTCATCTGGTTTTCCGTGGCTTCCAGCAATGATTATTAGGAAAAACTGCCGTTTCTGTTACCATGCGATCGAGAAACGTATTTTAGACCCATCTGGAGGCTATTTGAATCAGTACGATACGAGCTTCAAAATTCATTAAGTCTCGATGTCTTAATCTGCCTTGAGCAATACAATCATAAAGAAAGAGTTCGAATGTCTCCTGGTTAATCCACAACAATTTAGCCGCATTGATAGCTACGTATTCGGAGAGAATCGCAACCAGAGGCACGATTATGAAACTCGATATTATCGGTATCGAGGCGAGATTACCAGATTACGATCTGGGTTCCGTTTGTTCATGAGCACGCTCAATACGGGCAATAGAACTATGATCGGCAACATAAACAATATTAACGTTACTGATTTAGAGGAGTTTGATCTGCGGTCTGACCGGGCATTTTTCTCAATTAAAAGAGTAAAAGTGGTTTCAGTCCAAGTTCCTCTTTGGGTTGTACTGGCAACATATACTTATTTGACAAGCTAAGAGCTATACCCGACAGACATACGGATTTTCTTTTTTATTTAAGGGGAAAATTTTTATAAATGAAGTAGCGGTTAGACGTTGACTTTTTCAAGAAATCAAGAAAAAAGAAAGCGATAGAGAATATAAGATACAAAAATGTGTACACTCGAATGAAATAAAAAAAAGACTTGAAAGTCGCTAAAAAGTATTTCTTCCAAAAAAAAAGTCGTTGATGAGAGGAAAAAGTCTTCGCAGTTAGACTGCTCTTTTTTTCGAGATGAATTGTAAAACATTTACGTCTAACTCTTACTTTAAGGAGAAATTGTTCAAATTTTCTGCTGCATTTAAGGGGAACAGTCGAAAAAAATAGCGTATCCAATGTACGAACAAAAACGCCAGCTCTATACAAAAAGTTACATTAAACAGCGTTTCTAGATACGCTGTTGGATACACTCTATAGCGTATCCATAGAATATCCTGTCTGTCGGGTAAATATTGCAGCTTGTATATCTACGACTATCACCGTTAAGACAGAAATTCTCGCTATTTTATGGTCAATCATCTGTCTTAACGACACTCGGTAAGCTGGGAAGTTTGATTGATATCGATATGTTGAGCTTTTCATAGAAAATACCGAAGTCCACCATTGAAAATCACCGTATCAAATTCCATCAGAGAGTTGACCTTTGAAAATTAACTTCCAATCTTGAAACCATGTGGGCGACGGGTAGCTGTTGTTGCATAGGAATGGCAGCTTCAAGCCCATTTGCCGCCTGACTGAAATAACGGTCTCATCTTTAATCTTTGGGTGGGATATAAACTAAAGATAAACGGTCGGTATGTTGTTGTGGTTTTGACGTTTTTTATTCTGCCCGTCTAAACAAAGATTGTTCTCTAAATTTTTGGTCTTTCCACTTATTTAACATCAATAGATTCGACATAAATTGTAAAAGACCGCCAAAAATATTACCTTGTGCAAGTTGCTAACAAACCTCAACCCCTTTATATGGTGTCATTCATCATTATCATGTCCTTAACTCTAAAGCGACGGCGCATAGGGACCATTTTTATCGGATACCATGGTTTTCATTGACGACCATATCAAAGGTGGATTGTTGCAACTCTCACTGGTTTTTTTTTCTGGTGATCAGTGGGGCTGGTTTTACACTATAATATGAGGAACCCTATCTGTTGGTTTCATATAGGCGGACCAAAGGCTTTAAGTGCGACCTTGCGATGTTCCGAACCACTGCGATCGCTTTTTCATAAACACCTGCGAATTGAAAAGTGATAGCCCAGTTATGATAACACCCACAACCTCTGGAACACAAAGTTGTGACGATAACCACTGTTCTATGCTGACTACTGGTGTCATTAGGATGGGTCGAAATATACAAAAATTCAAAGTTTACTCATATTATGTTTTTTTTTTAACCTATTTCTTCCAACACCCACTTTGGTAAGAAATATTAAAATGTGCTATAGAATAGAGAACTATGTAGCTATTGTCAGCGGCGTATTTCCCTATAGGCCAGTTAGGCCAATGCCTAGGGCCCTGACTCATCATCATCATCATCGTGTCCTTTACTCCAAAGCGTGGGAGCATAGGGACCATTTTACCCTTTTTTCTATCTGAT
>JANSTW010047714.1:0-13118 GCA_027564275.1 Diadocidia ferruginosa
TATTAAAATTATATTTGTTTTATTATCTTTTATTAACAAAAACAAAGATAAACAAAAAAAATTATAATCTTCTTCTTTTTCATTCATTTATGATAATCGTCGTTCACTCTACCGGCAACGCTACCGGCATCGATCAGCCATATTGGAATTGATTTGATAGCGATACCGATATACCGACAACATTTGCAGTAAACGCAACCATTGTCTTTTATTGTTTGATCAAGCTATATTTTTTAACTATTTTACACTGAATTAAATTATATTACATTTCTAAATTATTTTTAAAATTATATCTTTTGTATTTTTTAAAGGTTTTATTTTAATCAACTTTTTGCATATATTTTTATTTAAATAAATAAAATGAAAAATGGAATTTCCTTATCATAAAAAAACTATATATGACTAGAAAACATTATTCATCACGAAAATAAGTCTCAGCGATACGGTCTTTTTTTTAGGGTATGAAAATAAGATATTGTAACATCTCATCATATTGTATCGCTAAGCAATACTATATAGAAAGAGATTATCGATTTCATGGTAAATAAACGGAAAAATAATTAAAAACAAAAACATTCTTTTAATTTTCGTATTTTATAACTATAATAAATATAAATCAAATAAAAGCAATTTTTTTACTCTTGACTAGCAAGCGCATCTAAAGCTACTTTTATTAAAGGGGATAATTCCTCAGGTTTAACGCATTTTTTTAGAAATGGATGCAATAATAGATCTTGAGCACTTGAACGTTTATCAGCGTCAACTTGTAGACAATTATCCAGGAAATCTTGTAAATTTGGTGATAACTTATTCCAACTTTTAATTTGTGGGCGACCTTTTGCTGCAATTAAATATAAAGCATGCATAGGTTGCTGATGTAAGTATGGTGGCTCACTGTCAATCATTTCTATGACCATTATACCAATGGACCATATGTCAACCTTACTGTCATACTGTTTTTGCTTTACAATTTCTGGAGCCATCCAATAAGGTGTACCGGCAAAAGTTTGTCGTTTCTCATTTCCATTAATATTTGCACAAAAGCCTAAATCAATTATTTTTACTGTGCCGTCCAAACCTAATAGAATATTATCGGATTTCAAGTCACGATGAATGATGCCCTTCGAATGTAGAAAGCTAATACCATTTAATATTTCACGACATACAGTAGCAATTTGTGTTTCAGTCATTTCAATTTCAGAAACAAGATTGGTCAATTGTCCACCATCCATGTATTCAAGTATGATCCATAAAAGTTTTTCCGGCTCTATATAGAACACATCTAGGAACTTTACTAAATTTTTATGATTTAATGTCTTTAATGCACGAATTTCAGTTAAGTTATGTTCAAGTGATGGTTGGCTTTTCAAATCAATCGTTTTTATAGCAACCTTAAGTCCAGTATATTTATCTAGAGCGACATAGACCACACCTGATGCTCCTTCACCCACTTTATTTTCAGTTTTATATCGCATTTTAGGATCACCTAGTTTGGAAATTTTTTTAATTTCAGCATAAATTTCTTTATCAGATTTGGGTATTTTTTGTTGCAGTGCTGGTTGATCATCCTTTTCATCAGTATCTAAATTACCATTAACAATAGTGATTCCACTTATTGCACCACCACCAGTAATAATATCTTCAATATCGAACATATCAATCTCACCTGAATTAGTCATTCTTTCTTTTTTTGCTGTTAATGTGTTCGTATTACTATACTTATATTCATCACTTTCAAATGAGTCTCTGCTAATTAAATCTTCTGAAATAATTGATTTAAATGATTCAGTATTTCCTTTTTCCATTGCATATTTATAATATAGAGCAGCTTCATATGTTGCATCTGGATTTTGGGTTTGTTCTTCTTGTGAAATTTGTGAATTAATAATTCGAATCAATCTTGTTGGAAGTAACTCTAACTTTCCAGTCAAATCATTCTTTACAAGATGTATGTCATGAACAACATTTGTCGGATTTCCAATTTCAATTATTTGTGGATTTTTTCGGAAAAAGTTCATGTTTATATATTATACTTATAAATACACTCTTCACTTATTACTTATATTTAAAATAGCAACTTTTTATTATCATTCGCAAATATTCAGATTTAAAATTAAATTTTTTGTATTAACCATATATTCTCACAGCAGTAACGACCAAAATGCAATGCGATTTTATTTCGAGAAAAATGTTTTTATGTTTCGTGATTAACAAACTGAGATAAAAATTAAATTTGAACAAAATATATAACATGATTTACATTATTCATTTATATATAAATTAAGTATATAAATAATATGTTTCATGATGATGAATTATTATATATTTTAAAATAATGATTTTTAAATAAAGAGACGGGTATCGTTATATTATAGAATAAAAATAAAATATAAAAAGTGACACTTAGTTCAAAAATACGTGCCTTGAAAAATGTTGGATTATATAGTGACCAAAAAAGGACTTTATTCATTATAGTTTAAAGCTAGTAATCGAAAATTTTAATAGCAAAATTTGTCAAAATAATAAAGCGAAAATTGACAAAAGATAAAAAGCGCGAAAAATTTTACACTATCGATAAGAAATATGACTGATTTTATTTTGTATAAGATATAGGATACAAAAACTATTCGAATGTATGTTGATGTTCTTTTTATCGTTATTTTACACGAGTTTATATAATGCGTATAAAATATCTGAACCGAAAGACGCGTATGTACTGATATTATTACAATATAATCTATTTTTTATATATATTTAGAAATATATTTATCTTTAATGCAGATATTTTTTAAGAATTGTATTTCAAAAAAATAAAATAAATATTACTTACTTACTATAAACAAACTACCTACACGTTAATTTATATAACGTAAATATTTATAAATAATAAAAATAAAGAACTATATGAGTTTTTATGAATTTTGTGCGAGCTTTTACCGCAGTTGCAAAATTATTCTTGTTCCGAATGAACGTTAATATATATTAGGTACGCGGTTTATTCTATTGAACTATTGTAATCCTGTTTAAGACGGCAGTTTTACAGATATATGTTTAGTTAAAGAAATTTGGTAATCAAAAATTATACTTAAAATGAAAAAAATATGGGTATGTAGATAAAATTTATTCTCGTCTCCAAATTTAATTATGTATAATAGTTTAGTATTATATATATGTTTAATATTATATAAAGTTATACAAAAGAATTTATATAAAATATAATGTACAAACCAAATAACATAAACAGCTAAAATATAAATATTTATCATGTAATTAAAAAGCTTCTTTTTTAAGCTATATATGTGGGTAAAATATATTGTATACTTGAAATAACTTTTTTATTTTATTCTTCATTATTTCGCTCAAGAATAAAAAACCGAAACAAGTTATGCATTTTTTATATACGCATGAAGATAAAATCATATACCAATTTAAAACGTATATATTAAATAAGTTTTTCTTCTTGTACTTTGACTTATATTTTGAGATATTTTATTATTGTGTTTAAATATTCAAATAAAAAAATATATATTTAGAGAACATCTTTAATTTTTAATTAATTAAAAAATAAATTTTACTTTTTTCTATAAATAGATATTTATTATAGTAATAATTGGTATTACTTCGGTAAAAACATCAGCTATTATTGAAAATCCATCGAACAATAATGAATTACCAGCAGCCGATGAGGATCGTATAACGAAACTTGTACTAGACAAATTAACCAGTCAAATGGATAAATTTGAAAAGTTCTATTTAACAAGTTTAGATCAGAAAATGACATTAATTCTGTCTACAATGTTAGTTTTGGATACAAATGTTAAGGCTTTGCAGGTATCAAGATTAATGACCTTTTCAAATAAAATAATAATTTTTCTATATTTGACAGGAAAAAGCTCAAGTTTGGGATATATTTAAACATCACATAAACGCCTGGACCGAACACATTAAATCAGTTGATCAGAAAATTGATTTACTAAAAAAGAGCCAAGATGATTTCCTATCCAATGAAAATAAATTGTCTAGCATTGAATATACGATAAATCATATTTTGAACAAGGTTGATAGTTTAAATGAAAAATATCATGAATTAGCCAAAGAAATAATAATTTTAAAAAAATCGGATGAGGATGCACATAACTCTGTTTTGACTAAAATCGATGGTCTGGGTTTAAACGATCTCTTGGATAAGCAACATGATAAGAAAGAACTTATAAATCGATTAAATAGTATACAGCGACAATTAACATATATGGAAAGAGAAAATTACAAAGGACGAATTCGTAGTCGGAGTGTAATTAGTGGAATAGTGTCTGACAGTTGTTCGTTGGAAAACAATGAAAAACTCAATAATTTAATTGAAACAGTTAACAAATTAAATTTACTAATTGAGAGATTTCCGTCAAGGGAAATTAGACAGGTTTTTTCAAATATTAGCATTAGAAAATTATATTTATTTTATATTCTTTATAGTTATACGGAGTTAGTAAAAAATCGCAAAAATCGCTGGACGATCTATTAGAGAATGTACAGAGCATAGACGAACGAACCGTTCGTATTTCTGATGTGGAATCTCATGAATTTCATAAACTATCAACTCAACAAAAATCAAACGAAAAAAAGATTGACCAATTGTTATTACAATGTAACGCTGGTGAATTTCTAACTAAAACTACTGAACAAATTTTCAATTTACGAAAGGCAATTGAAGGATTAACGGATCGAGAATGTTTCAATAAAACAACAGATGATATTCAAACAAAAATTGTGAACGGAAATATGGTAAGAAGAAATTTTTTATTAGATATTGAATCTCAACCATACCCAATTGATCGATTTTTGTAATTTCGCACGTCAAAAATAAAAACTAGCATGGCTGACAGTCAGGCGAAATTCTTAAACATTGTTACCGCAAATGGGACATATTTCATGGCAACACTAAAATATAAAGCCATGTTTTTTTCGGTAGTGTACAAGTTTCTAAACAATTATTTACATTTTATCAAATTTCGCTCTAATATTTTGACAAATTCGCAAATAAATTCTTCGCTTATATGTGAATATAGTGCGTGTTCTATTACCACTATAAGTGACATAAAGGACAATAATTCTGCGTTCACACCAAATTTAGAATTTAGAACGTTTAATGTTTTTGCACGTAAAAAATTTCTGTTAGTTGTAAAATCTCTATTAGAAATAAACGTCGGTTCTAAATTTTTGTGTGGGCTCAACTGTCTTAATTTAAATCCTAATTTTAATAAAACCTCAAGCTATAATAGATATGGTGTATTTTTAGGATCCACCATCAGCAGAACTTAATATAACCACTGTTTTAACAGAAGAAGAAAAGGTAAAACGGCCAGTTGCAGATGTTGGTTAGTAAGCAAATCAAGTGTATATTTACTCTATTGTTTATAAATTTGAAATTTAGGAACAGGCTATTCGGTCAACGAAAAGAATAGCCTGAAAAAAGTAAATATTCTATTATTTAAAATAAAAATATCTTTATAGATTTTAATCAAGCAAACATATCAAACTGTCATCAACTAAAAACTCGTGGAAATGGCATTTACACATTTGGCATTCCAACGAATTGTGCTCTGAATGCAAACAATCGATGCTACGATAAAAGATATTGTGATTTCGATACAGACGGTATCGGTTGGACGGTAATTCAGCGACGTGGTCAGTTTGAAAATTATGAAAATGAAAATTTTAATCGCACTTGGATGGACTATCGACACGGTTTCGGAGAATTGGATAGAGAATTTTGGTTTGGCAATGATTTCATTCATCAAATGACGTACGAAGATAACCTGGAATTGAGAATTGTTGTGGAGGATTGGGATGCAAACCGAATGTTTGCTGAATATGCTATGTTTCGGGTCGATTCAGAAGACTATAACTACAATCTAATGATTGGTGGCTATGAGGATCGTTCAACATTGCCGGATAGTTTAATGTACCATAATGATCAAGATTTTAGTACATTCGATAGACAAAATGATAGTAACAATGGATCATGTTGTCCATGTGCTGAATCGTATGCAAGTGGATGGTGGTTTAATAAGTAGAAAATTGGTCTAGTAAAATGATTTCAAATATTTAAAGAATTTCGTTTTTTAGTTGCATAGAGTCTAATTTAAATGGTATCTATCGGTCCACCGACCCGAAAGGGCATAATTTCATTGGAATTATTTGGGAACATTGGCTTGGTGATTATTCGCTAAAATCAACAAAAATTATGGTAAGACCGAAAGACCTGTGGCTGAAAGATGCTGACTTTTCAGAAAATACTCCAGCAGATCCGTAAATAAAAAGAATTTATACGGCTTATTATTATTATATTAAAAAAACAAAGATGTGCGATTATTCGTAAACGCAGATAATCTAAAAAAACATTTGATTGTATGACAAAAAAAAATAAACAGACAACTTTCATGTTATTTTATCTATTTTAAAAAAATTTAGTGATTTTTGTTTATTTCGTAATTTATTTATTTTTATTATTATATCATAACTTCTAAAAAGTATAAAATTTTTATCAACAATGTTGTTGTTTTTTGCATACAAAATATTAACATTAACAGGATTTACCCCTAAAAGTAAAAAAAATACATTTAATTTTTTGACTGATGTCGTATTATTTTTTTTGAGTAGGGTCAAAAAACTATGGAACAAAATAGTATAAATATGAGTATCAACAATTACCTATATTTTGCAAATTTATGTTATAAAATATTGTTAGGTTGTATTTAGAGGTTTATCAATATTGACTAAAAAATAACTATAGAGTCAATAATTGCACAGGTAATTGGCTATGAATAAGAATATAAATAAGAATAAAACAATTTTGTTGCTAAAAAACAAGAAAGGGTATAAACACATTTTTACTCCTTTTATTTCGCCGTGAAATTTGTTTGGCATCTTTTTTGTGAACATTTTTTAGTTTATTGAAGAAAAATTGTTTAAAAAAACGTTTATCATTTTTTAGTCTAAATAGTGTGAATTTAATATATTGGCCTAAAATTATTGGTCAGTTAAACATGCTTACAATTTTCTTTTTTATATACGACCGTTTCATATCCTAAGCTGAAAACACATGACTCAAATCTGAATAGAAATTTAATTGTGAGTGCCGCCTTTGCAGCCAATTTTTTTTTAATTCAACCAATCATAAAAAAATGTATAAATTTTGAAAATAACCGCCTCTGAAACTCTACCTTTAAAATGCGAACGCATCCCCCAAAATAACATTGAGCAACTATACAAAATGTTTGCAATGAAGTTGACAACACTTAATTCTTATGTCAAAATTCTTTCGTTAAGTTAATCATTCGCCTTTTCGCAAAGAAACCGCATTTTGTGTTTTTACACCTCTAATAAACCATTCTGCTATTTAATTGAAAATATTCTGTGAAATATAATTAAATAACTTTAAAAAACACCCAAAATGGTAAGTTACAATTAAAATAGTTGAAATTAAATTGTGGTTATTGTTATTGATGTAAATTTGCATGCGAAATTCGATGGGGAAAATATTTGTATAACTTCGCGTACGGTGTGTCATGTGCTCCGATTGTCGCCCTTTTCGAGGGCAAATTATTAATTTTAATTAATTTAATTGATTGGGATGGTTAAATGGTTGTGGAAAGTTTTAATTTTTAATTTGATTTGGTTAATATTGTATTATTTATGCAAAACAAAAAGATGTTTTCGAAAATCTAACCTCATCTTTTTTGGTTTGGTTTATTTTGATTCTCGAAGATTCTGACTCACCCGAAAGTAGAAAGAAATTTTTTTTAAGTAAAATGTTTTTGATTAAAACGTATTAAATAAAATGTTTAATTTATTTTAGCAACCACAAATTGTTTTACTAAAGGAAGGTACGGATACGTCACAGGGTAAACCCCAATTGATATCCAACATAAATGCCTGTCAAGTTGTGGTTGATGCCGTCCGAACAACGCTGGGTCCTCGTGGAATGGATAAATTGATTGTCGACAATAATGGCAAGGCTACAATTTCCAATGATGGAGCAACAATTATGAAATTATTGGACATTGTTCATCCGGCAGCAAGAACATTGGTGGACATTGCAAAGTCACAAGATGCAGAAGTCGGTGATGGAACAACCAGTGTTGTTCTGTTGGCTGGTGAATTTTTGAAACAAATCAAACCATACGTAGAGGAGGGCGTTCATCCAAGAATCATTATTAAATCGATTCGTAAATCGTTGAGCCTGTGTGTTGCCCGCATTCAAGAATTGGCCGTCAAAATTCATCGGGAAGATCCGGTTGAAAAGAGAGAATTGTTAATGCGATGTGCTGCAACAGCAATGAACTCCAAACTTATTCATCAACAAAAAGATTTCTTTTCAAAAATGGTCGTAGATGCTGTACTATCGCTGGACGAACTTTTGCCATTGAACATGATTGGAATTAAGAAAATCAGCGGCGGTGCATTGGAAGAATCCCTTCTGATTCCAGGTGTTGCGTTTAAGAAAACATTTTCCTATGCTGGCTTTGAGATGCAACCGAAATCGTATAAAAATTGTAAAATTGCTCTGTTGAACATTGAATTGGAATTGAAAGCCGAACGTGATAATGCTGAGGTTCGTGTGGACAATGTTGTTGAATATCAAAAGGTCGTTGATGCCGAATGGACAATTTTGTACAATAAATTGGCCAAAATTCAAGAGTCTGGTGCAAATGTTGTACTGTCGAAATTGCCAATCGGTGATGTTGCCACACAATATTTTGCCGATCGTGATATGTTCTGTGCTGGGCGTGTACCAGAAGAGGATCTAAAACGAACAATGAAATCATGCGGTGGTGCCGTCATGACCACAGTCAACGATTTAAAGGAAAATGTTTTGGGCAAATGTGATACATTTGAGGAAATTCAAATCGGCAGTGAACGTTACAATATTTTTAAGGGTAACATAAATTTAATGAACCCGAAATAAATCAAATATTAATAAATTTGTCTTTTATTTCAGGTTGTACAAATGCCACAACATGTACATTGATTCTTCGTGGTGGTTCTGAACAATTTCTTGAGGAAACGGAGCGATCATTACACGATGCTATCATGATTGTGCGTCGTACTATCCGAAATGATTCCATTGTAGCTGGTGAGTAGCTTACAATTTTTTGTCTTTATGTTTAGTAAACTTTATTTTAAAAATGAAATTTTCGGTTGTGTGATGTCCCCCAAAAAATATCAGATTTTCACGATTTTATTTTATAGATAGGATAATCTAATCAGTCTGATTTTGTTTTTATACAGCACTAATGGAGAATACAGACTGATTTTTTAAAAATTGATTTATTTTTGTTTAAGAAAATTATTATTCTGTAGGAAAGCCTATATGGCATTATTGAAGCGGTTTTTATTATGAATTGAAGAAATTTCGGCGGTTTGACCAAAAAGTATTGAATTAAAAAAAAAGTAAAAAAAACTTTCTCTATATACTCATATATTACGGCCTTATTAAACAAAATCGTATTGGAGCCCCCTTTATCTTTGACTTAGAAACTCCAAATGCAATCCCAGAGTATGGTACTACTAAAAACTCACCTTCACCAAAATTGATTTGAACCCGTCTACTGGTAAAATACCTTCCCTTGATCTTAAATACCAAAAACGAACTTCGTCACTTGTTCGCTTCTGGAAATACTCTCATGGGGATATCGGGTGAGGAAGCAACTTATGCAAAATATCAGACACAAGAAAGTTTTACACCAGTGGACGGATTTGTCCAAAATTTGGAGGGGTGAGTTTTTAGTGGTCCCTTACTCTAGGATTGCATTTGGTATCTATAGCTCAAAGGAGAAGGGGTGCTCCCATACGATTTTTTGATAAAAATTGTTGAAATATATGAGCATATAGAGAAAGTTTCGAGGGGTTAACCACTATGAAAAATTGTGTCCCACTGATTTACGGATTTGGCCAAATTTTGGTAAGGGTGAGTTTTTAGTGGTCCTTTACTTTTGGATAGAATTTGGAGTCACTAGATCAAGGGTGAAGGGGGGCTCCCATACAATTTTTTTATAAAAATCGCACAAAAGTATGTGCAAGAGCATATCTCTATAAAGAAAATTATCAGTAGACTGGCCATATTTTGGTGGGGGAAGTTCTTTTTTTGCATTTAAGATCAAGGGAAGGTATTTTACCTAAAATTAAGTTGCTTCCTAAATTTGGTCAAAATTTGGTCGAGTTTTTGGTGGTCCCATACTCTGGGATTGCATTTGGAGGCAATGGGGAAGGGGGCTCCCATACGAATTTTTTGCTAAAAATAGCAGAAAAATAAGAGCATATAGAGAAAGATTTTTAACAAGAGGACGGATTTGGCCACATTTTAATGAGGACTAGTTTTTAGTGATCCGTTACTCTGGGATTTAATTTACAGTCTCTAGGTCAAAGGTTAAGGGGGTTCCTATACGATTTTTTTTTTAAATATCATTTCATATACAAATTATTGTTGTAATATCGAGTTGTCCACTCGCTATTACAACACAAACTATACTACCATAAAGGCTATCACTACTTACACGAATTTCATCACTTCAATAATTCTATATGACATCCAAAGAGGTGTGGACGTGTGGTTCAATACAAAAAAAGACAATTAATTTTGTGAATCACTTTAAACCAGAGGTGATCACTGTGACGGCAACTCAAAATAATTTTGTATAAACATGTGAAGAGAGAATAGACGATATATTGGTACACTTCAAATTATAACATTTTTCTTTGTACATTTATACCGCTAGCAAAACAAAACACGTTGACGACACAAGAAACCAATTTTTTCAAGTGTATTTTGTTGTTTTATTTTGTCTTTATATTTATTTTCTTAGAACAAAAAACGAAAAGTACGTTTTGCTCTTAGCTGCTTTAAACATTCATATTTTGTAATTTAAAAAAAATCATATTATCAAAATTCGTTTCTATAGGACACAGCTTTAAAATCATTGAAATTACACCCAATCCAAAATAATTATAGACTAGTCAATACTTGTAACTTCTTTTTTATCAACAGATGTCGACACATGTTTTATATTGTAAAATATTGAATATAATTTTCTGATTTCTTTGTTCTCAAATTTAACTCAGTATTTTACGTATATTTACGCGTATTAAAAATACGTGATATTGCGTAGTTACATAAAAAAAGATGTTTCAAGATGTTCTCTATACAAAACATCTAGAGAAAAAGGTTCTTTTTCTGTACATAATGGATAAACGACTTTTTTATTTATATATACATCATATACATTTAACATCTTTGCCACTATAAATAACATTTGTATATAAAATATCTTATTTACTTGTTTTTTTTACATTTATTTATTCGTAAACTGTCGGTTATTTTTCAGTACATATACACGAATTTCAGTTGAAGACTTTCTATAATATTTTTCTTTGTTAGTCAATAGTCATATTATAGCTATAGCTAAGCTATATATTAATTTTATAAAATATGAATTGTGTATGTTTTGATTTTTTTTCTTGTTTTTTTACATTATATACATTATTCTTTTATATTATATACAATGTACATATTACGTACACGTATCTATATATACATTAGCTCTCTGTTCATATTTTTTTAGTAACTATATGGATAATATATTTGTGTTTTTTTTTTATTATTTGTTATTATTTTTATAAAAGTTAAATATAATAAACTAAATGGTTTTTATGTTATGTACTTGTTATAGTTATATATAAAATATGAAATCGTCGTGATCAACAACAAAAAACATGTTATACTTTTATATAGGGTGCTGCCATATGATATATAAAAGACTACTTGCTTTTTTAAATTTATTTAAGAACAGGTCTGGCAGACCGAAATGATTTCTGATTTCCGGAATGATTTCCGTGATTTCTGAAAATGATTTCTGATTTCCGAAATAATTTATTTCCGCGGTTTCCGAAAATAATTTCTGATTTCCGAAAATGATTTCTGATTTCTTAAAATGATTTCTGATTACCGAAAATGAGTTCTGATTTCCGAAAATGAGTTCTGATTTATGGAAATGATTTCTGATTTCTGTGATTTATGATTTCCGAAATGATATCCGCACTCTTGTCCCAGTAATTTTCCCCTCGATTAGACCACATAACATATTCTATTAAGCCTTATGAATTATTTTTATTAAATATATTATTTTTTTATCTTCACAACTAAAATATGACTTCCGAATTATTTACCTTCTTGTATCCATATTTCAAGATTGTCGTTTGATTTTCAAATTTAGGATGAATTGAATTCGGTTTATACTGACCTTTTTTATCAATAAAATTAATAATGTTAACTCTTTACTCATCATCATCATCGTGTCCTTTACTCCAAAGCGAGGGAGCATAGGTGATACCATGGTTTTCATTGACGACTAAATCTTTGACTTGATCAAAGGTGGAGTGTTGTCAGCAACTCGCACTAGCCATATTTTTTGATGATCAGTGGGGCGGGTTTAACACTATATGAGGAACCCTTTACTATAATGATCCCTAATCTTTACATTTATCTGACAGGACAGCCGTATTATTCACGCTGAAATGGATTACACAAAATAATTAATATATGAGTAAACCTTACAGAGTCATTTGCATATAATATTGTTTAGTGTATATATGATAAATTTATCGTATTTTATACGTTTATCAATATTTGAAGTCTGTATATATGGCTGACGAAAAGCACCCCTCTAGAAAATTTTATTGATTTATATATATTTGTATAATTCAAAATATTATATTCACAATTGATTGTATTTTGTGTTTATTATTATATTTCCTACTCCCGCAAACAATGAATATTATATTACAATGTTTTCTAAAGCACCTCGTTTTGTTTGCTAAAAAACATGTACATTAACAGCGCTTAATACAGACCTACAGCGATTAACGGTGAATAGCGGAACTACTAGTACAAATAATGTAAAAAAAGAAAAAAATCATACTTTTTTCGTGTCAGGCTCATAGATAAATTGTTCTAATTAAATTTCAAAATAAATTTGGGAAAAACTCTTGGTTGGTTGGTTACAGTGGCAGGTCCAGCGAGACGAGCTAGACCACAATTAGCAAAAAAAATGCCGTTTTGATAC
>JANSTW010047725.1:0-13115 GCA_027564275.1 Diadocidia ferruginosa
AAATGGGTCTGCACGAAAAAAATCTGATGTTAAAAATGTATTTATTCAACACAGACGGGGTGGCCTTTCTGACAGAGTATCGTCTAGTATATGGATGAATATTTTCACAAATTTTGCTTCAATCTTATAGTTTGCTTGCAAACCGAAACCAATCAATAATCTTCTCTAAATTTCTCTAAATTTAGTAACACGTGAAATCTTACAAAATGCATATAAGATGCCCATAGTTTAAAAATCTTTATATTTTACTTTTGTTCCTGCAGACACATTTCTATATAACAAAACTGAATGTTTGCTATACATTCAACCAATTTACGTCTATACCAGGTCAAGCTTACAGTAATATTTTACAGCAGCCCAATGTATACAGAAAATAATATTTTTCTCGTTTAAAAGCAATCTTTTTTTTGCGCCAATAAATCGGATCTCCCCCATCGCAGCGCAGTGTGCCAGCGATTTTACACATATTACATAATATTTTTGTGTATGAAAAAAAAAATACGAACTGGCAAAAATATTGGAAAAAGAATTTATGAGATTTTCTTCTTTTTTTAACAAGAAAAACTTAATGTCTTTGCTTTAAGCTAACACTTACTATATATGTAGAACTTTACGAAAAGTTCTTTTGGCTGGTTAAAGTTGGTTGTTAGTTCAAAGTTTTTTCTTCTTTGGAGAAAATATTTGTCTTATACTTTTGCAACACTTCCATAATATACATAATACACTCGAATATATTATGCATACGATGCCAACAAGCTTTGGGGGCAAATATTGCAAGTGTTATAATAATTTTTATATGCGATAAAAATCGATGAGTAAAAGATGCAGCGAGGGATAACAAAAAAAAGCTCCTTTTAAATTATTATAAATTTCATGGTATAATCATTGTACTTATTATAACGAGATGTGCTGTGAACGGGGCTCTATATATATATGGCTACACAATTTATGTTGTCAAGAGAAAATTTCTTTTCTATGTATATAAACATATAAGCTCTTTTGGCAAATTATGTTATTGAACAAAAAGTATTTTTCTTAACAAATTTTACCGATATAAGCCGCAGCTAATTTTTCTTTTTTGTTTACCTGCTGCACGTGAAGTAAATAATAATAATTTCTTGCAGCAGGTTAATTGGCGCTTATTTAGTCCATAAACTATTTTGTAACTATGCGCGGGTTAAGTGCTTTAAAGTTTTTGTAAAGGTTTTTCTTTTTATACTATTTTATGTATATAGAAATAGAAGAATTCGATTATGTATAGTTGGTGTTATTTTAAAGTTAGGGGCGCGAGTTGATTGAGAAATTAAAAATTATTTTATAAAATTTCAGCTACACTGCAAATAATTTTACACCTTCTGTGTATTTATTTTTACACAGATACGCGCATAAATAACACATGCCATTCAAAATTACACTGAAAGGTGTAATTTTACACAAAACGGAGAATTTGTTAGCTTTTCTGTGAAATAATTTTTTTACACCTTTCTGTGAAAAACCAATAATACACAGAAAAGTGCAAAACGTTTAAATTTACATACAGGAAATTGTCTTCCAGTGTTTTACCAGTGTAAAATTTGGCTGTCTATGTTTAATTACACATAAATGCATAATTTAAAATTTTCTCCCTCCCTTAATCTAAAAACAAACATAACATAAAAAATCAAAAAATGAAAATTTTTATAGAAATAGGGGTACGTGTGATATATCAAAATACGCTCCTTTATTAATAATATTAGCTCCTCTATCCATCCTCAAAATATGGTACTTTTATATTTTCTAATGACGTCACAATCTCAATTTTTACGTTTTTTATCTGAAACTTTGAACCCCTCCCCTGCCCTAGGGGGTGGTTTACCCCACTATCAAAATATATAGGGTGACTCGGGGGAAGGTCCCCTAAGTGAGGGCATGAAGCTCTTGCTGAAAGCGCCGGTAAAGAGCATTTCAACCCTTTGATTCGATCAAATTTTGATTTAACCCGATTTTGATTTGAGCGATAAAATTATCCATGATACTTTTTTTGGATTTAATCGATTTAAGGGGGTGAAAGAAGTGGAAAAAGTGTGCATTATTTTTCAAATCTTTATTACCACCATACTTCCCGCACGCTATAGCAACATAAGATATTCGTTGACATTGTCTTTTGTTCCATTTGGTTCTTACATATCGTGATTCCATCAGAATACCTAATTCTCATCCTTTAAATATTCTTTCTTGGCGTTGAATATAATCATCTTCAAGGCGTTTGATTATATTCAACAACGCCTTGGAGATTTTCTAATAAGAAGAATTCGAGGGTCCTACAAAAACAGACATTTCATATGTAGGTCCTTCAAATTCATTACATTGTATCGTTAAATATCCCGTCATCGGTGCGTATAGTAAAGTCAAGTAAATCTATGTGTTACTGTATGCTTCATAGGTTACAAGATATCTATAAAGGATTTAGCTATGTATCGATAATATCAGAAATATTTTATTTCAAACCTTATAAGAGTGAACACATTGTGATAGAACCCCTATACATATATATATTTCTCAAGACAATTTTTAAATTTTCTTTATTTTTTAACAAAATAATCCGCACGCATTCATTGAATTTTCACATCTAACGTATGTATTTAGATTGCTTTTAAAAGGTTTTCATCAGATTAAATAATTTTATTATCCTTTTTGTTCAATGAATTATCCTAATATATAGAATATATTGTATAATATACGAATTGGTTTATGTATATTATATAATTCTATGTGACGAGCCCAGTAAACCATTATCAGTAAACCCTTCTGGGGGACAAACCTATAGAGTCGGGACTTTGCCCTTCGTAAATGCAGCATAGCAGCCCTCCGCTCCCCTACGGGGCAAAGTCTCGAGTGTAAACCCGGCTTTAATTGACCGGGGACTCTAAAGGTTTGTTCCCATTCAGAGAGGTTTAAAGTTTGGTGAAAATTTCAGAAAAAGATTCAGCCTAGATTTTCAAACAGAAAGTCATTCCTGTTTTTCGAAAAACCATATCTTCATTTTCGTCAATTCGTGAAACCTAACCGACGGTTAAACAAGAAATTCTCCTATCATCCATTTTGGAGTATTTTTAGATAAAAATGCAGTTTTCTTGTATGTTTTAATGGGCAATCGATTTCGAATTTTGTACATATTTTTTGATATTTCGAAAATCTCCTACTCTATTAAGTATAAAAATTTACAGTTTTTTTTGCTCTCCTGCACAATTTGTATTTTGGATGATGGGAGAATTTCTTGTTTAACCGTCGATATGTATATATTTACAATGTAATCAATACAATTATTCATGTTTCAAAAGCCTTCAATATTTTTCTTTGAGGAAACTATCTAAATAGATTTTGTTCATATATTCATAAAAAAATATTCAATGCGATGATGTGAAGAAATTGTATATCAAATGAAGCCTCGTTTCTTCCTATATTATCCCTATTTTGTAATCTTATCTCATGCGTTTCGACAATATTGAAAAAAAAACTGATATCTGGGCTAAGAGAAAAGGGAAATTTTATTATAAACATTATAATATATCATCTGGACATTTATTTTTGTTGTTATAGTTTTTTTTTTGTCTATTTTCGTAGCACGCAATGTATAAATAAATACAAATTTCGACAATTTTTTTTATCCTTTTAGAATATGCTGCGCGAATTGATAAAGAACTTTTTCTTTTGTTTCCCAGCTACTTTCTTATGTAGCGCAATTTTTTCTTTCGTTTTTTTTTTAAATAAAAAATCGAAAAGACAAAACGATGAGGCAACAAATTGATCAAAATAAATGAACCGAAACAAGACAAGGGGCTTGTAAAAATGTTATTTATTTGGGAAAAAAGAATTTATATTAAGTTATTTTACAATTTATTGTCTCTGACATCATCAGGAGAATATAATAATATATATTATAGAATAGATAAAAAGGAAAAAAAATGTTTTTAAACACTTTAACCATCCAATTTTTTCCTAGAAGAACACACACCGTTCCTCTAATTTTCTCCATTCTGTACACAATATGAAGATACAGAAAAGATAGGTGAAATTGTTTCCCATGTTATAAATACAAAATGTCGAATTTCACAGAAATAAAATGTACACAAAATTTTTTAAAAAGAAAAATAGAAAAAATTAGTCGCATTAAATTAAGTTTTCAATCAAATAAAAATAATAGAGTGTCTTTTGTCTTTTTTTTCATCTAGCAGAAGATCCTTTTGTTCTTTTATAATATAAATGAGAATGTATATGCGAATAGGCGAATTTTTTCTCGTCACATTCCATTTAGTATAGAAAGAAAAGATGCTTTAAATTCTTCAAAAATGACAACTATTTAAGCAAAGCTTTCTTTTTTGATTGGAAAATTGTCTATATAAAGAACATTTAATGATAAATGAAAGTTCAAATTATATTGATTGACTGGGAGGAAATTTCCGAGATCGTCTGGTAAAAAAAAATGTCACATGTCAAATACAATATATAGACTAATTTTTACGAGGGGCTACTCACATGTGGAAGTCCTGGGACAACCTCGATGGAAGTCATGGGGAAGTCACATGAAAGTCATGGAAGTCATATGGAAGTCAGATGGAAATCATAAGGAAGTCATGGAAGTCAGATGGAAGTCATGGAAGTCATATGGAAGTCAGATGGATAAGTCATGAAAGTCATATGGAAGTCAGATATAAGTCATGGAAGTCATACGGAAGTCATGGAAATCACATGGAAGTCATATGGAATTATGGAAGTCATATTTAGGTCAGATAGAAGTCAAGTGGAAGTCATATGGAAGTCAGATGGAAGTCATGGAAGTCATGGAAGTCATGGAAGTCACATGGAAGTCATATGGATGTCATAAAAGTCACATGGAAGTCATATGGAAGTCATGGAAGTCATTTTAATATGGGACAAATATTTTTCAAGTGATCATCCCCTCGAATTTTTGCTTAAAGTTTTCTTGCCATAGAAATACATCTGAAACTTATATACAGAGTGTTTTGTTATAATTTTTTATAATTTATTGTAAATATAGGAACTATTTAGAATTATAATAAATCAAAGTTGCTGTTATTATTGTTATAACTTACGACTAAGTTTTCCGGAATATGGACATCACATTTGGCGCCCAACATAAAGCTCAAACTCACGAGATTAAGAGTATAAGGCTCTATACCGACTAGCTAAGTCAGACCTCACGGTTCTTTATTTCAAATTTACGAGACCAATGCTTGACCAATTTTATTTTTATTTATCTATTTAGAAAAAGACGTAATAACCACTACAGAAAATTACTATTTAGGACATTGTCCAATTAAATTATAAATTGCAATTGTCACAAATCAGTTAAAATATGAATTGAGCGTATCTCACTTTAAATATAGATGAGAAAATAAATATAAATTGATACTATACTAGTTCTTCCATTACTAAAATGGAATAAAATTTTGTTGTTTACCTATATAGTTACGTCCAATTGGCAATAAGCCATCAAGTATAACTTTTTTATAATTCGATTCTTATATTTCTTCTTGTAAGTCCGCATATAATCCCAGAATTGTATACATAAAATACAAGAGAATTGCAAACAACTTGCACGTTCACCAAACCGAAAAAAGAAAAGAAATTAAATGCATTTTCTTTACTGTACATAAACTAACACAAAATCTAACCGCATGTACGTACACGTAGGAAAAAATCCTGCGGGGTGATAAGAGACTTATAATAATAATATGTCTGTCTAAAGAAGAACTTGTTTTTCTTCTGTGTATATTTTCTTTTATAATTTAGGTTAAGAGGAAAAATTTGTAAAAATACAGAGTAACTATTGTTGTTATTTATACAAAACATACACAGACCGCATAATATACCTTTGCATTTGGATATTTTATTATATAGAAAATGCTGTTGCAGTAAATTTTCCCTATTTACAATTTATTTTTATGCAAAAGGAAACAATGCGCTTTTTTTCATTTGTATATCCATTTTATTTGTATCCACATTTGTCCATATACGACTTGAGGTTTTTCTTATCTGCGTATATTTTATTCTGTACATTTTTGCATTTTCCAGTTGGTTTATTATATGGTTTTTTCTCGTTGTATAACGTATAGAGACAATCTTGAAAAAACCAACTGGAACATTCTTTTTCTTTTTCTATTTTCTTCTTTTGTTAATAAAAAAAAAATAATTACCTTTAGATTTTTGTCCCCGACTTTATATACTAGAAAAATATTTTAAGAAGGAAAATTTAATAAAGTGTTTATTGAAAAATTATTATAAAGAAAATGTTCTTTGTATATAGTAGAATATATTATATGATATGGGGGGCTGTGTCAGCCCAGACGGTCAGTACCCATAATAGTCTGTTTCTATAGAATATTTCGTCTATAGAAACTATTTTCTGCGTTCTATAGTTGGACGACATTGAAACGTGTGCCTATTGTGTATCATGTTTCTATTGCAGATATTGTAATCGTCTGGATATAGTCGCATATGGATAAAGAAGTGTCAACATTTTATTAATAGACACGCAGTTTGCTCGGGGCAGCGTCTATCTGCTTAAAATGATTTTCTATTGTGCTTTTGAATTGAAGATATAATAGAATATTGACACTGGTTCTGGAGCTTAAAACACTATATTAATTTAAATTGTTTTAAGATCCTTAACCCGTTAATTCCGAGGAAGGGGTAGAAAATACGCTATATAAATAGAGGAATTTAAAAAAAACCTCTTGCCAAGTATTTTATTTTTTGTTAGAGGGTCACAAGTATTATGTAAAACGGGCACTCAGAAATTATTGTCCATTGTGCCCTCCCTCTTTGTGTTATTTAACCTGTTAGGCAGCCAGTCTTTTCAATAAAAGCTAGCACTTTGTTAATTTTCATATCTGACAGCCATTCCAACTGTACGAAGAGGCTTTTAAAAAATATTCAGCCTTGCACGACAAAACACCCGACATTCGCAAAGTAGTACGTGTGTCGCCGTCTCTTCGTCCTCTAAGCAAAATCTACAAACATCCACATCGATCAGTCATATTTTGGGCATGTGCTCGTTTACCGCGTTATGACCGGTGATGATGCTAACCACATCCTTACATATCTTGTGAGATAACATAAGGATGGAATTGGTTGTTTTCACAGATATCGTACTGAGGAAGATCTTAGTTTGACGGCAGCCTGTGTGTGCTCGATCGCGCTTGATGTTTTTTTTCGACTGGCAGATTCCATTCCTTTTAGCGTCGTGTTAGACACTCCAAGAACTGGTTTAGGGCCACAAAATGGCATGCAAGCCCCTTGCCTTGCCAGTTCCTTTGCCTTTTTATTTTCTTCTACATAGGCATGTCCTGGCACCCAGATAATGTGGATTATATTATTTGTACCAGGAGCATTTAGCAGCTTTTTACACTCCTCGACAATTTTCGAGAAAATGAGTGGATTGTTAAGAGCCGCAATGACCGCCTGGCTGTCAGAGTATAGAAGATAGAATTTAAAATTCCGCTCTGACAGTCCCGACTCAATCTGACGCCCTTGCCAATGCGAAAGTTTCGGCTTGGAAAACTATACACATTTTAACAAGATTTTAAAATATATCATGCTCTGTGCAAAAGTAAAACACACCCGCCCCGAGCCCTTCTCTGTTAATAATATATCAGTAAAAATATTTATAGTACAATGCGCTACTAGAGGATAGCGACCCTGCTCCCATTCTTCTCTACTGGGTATGATGACAGTGAATTTTTTGTCGAAAATAAAGTATGGAGTAGTCCTGTCAGCTGGCATACCTATTTCGGGAAACTCCCTCAACAGAACACGCTCTATTTGACAGTCCATAATTTAAGTTATTTTCATGCCATGATTGGTAGCTTTAAGTCTGATATAAGCTCTTCTTCTGTATACAAATATCTAGGGAAACAAGGGAAAGCAGCGCGTCTAAAGCATCTGATGGTGTGGTCCGCATGCCCTTGTAATACCTATATGGGCCAGCCTTTGAATTTTGGCCAGCCTTCTGCATGAGATTTTTTTGTTTGTTCGCGGCCACCATATGATTGACGCGTATGATATTATGGATCTTATAACCGAAGTATATATCCCGTGGACTATCTTATATGCTAGGTATATGACATATACCTAAGATGTGGATTTCTCTGAAAAGATGATTCTTAAAAAGATGTCTAAAGATAAAAACACAATTTTTGATATAAAAAAAAAATAAAGAAAAAAATACTCAGGAAAAATGTCTATGGAAAACTGGAGACGTGAAAAAGCTTCTATGGAACATATTGATATTAGTGTGAAAATCACGAAGCTAGCCTTATTTATCGTACATCCACCAATATTTTTACCCCGGCCCCACCCACGCCTGCGCATAAATATGTGAAAAACCATATTTTTGCTCCTCCCACCTATATGAAGTGTTGGATTTGTCCCAATTTGGAATTTGTGCTCAAGTTTTTCTGAATCATAAAACTAGAAAAATAATTTTGCAGCAATATTACCATTTTTACCTTAAATAAGGCTTGTTATTAAATTATGCAAAAGAAAAAAATATATTAATATATCCCTGAGGGTATAAAGTATACCTTTCTCTATAACTCAGACAACTGAAATGGTAACCCAAAAATTCAAACTGATACCAACTTCTATGGACTTAAAGACCATTCTGATGAAAAAATCGTACGACAGATACTGGTAGCCGATATTAATGGGTTAAGATTCTTGCTAAAATTTAGTTGAATTCATTCAAGTAGAATTCATCTTTCTCACGATTTCTGGTAATATATTTTTATATTATTTAATTTGTATATTTAATAATAAACCAGATTTGTTTCATAATTATTTAACATTCTCAAAATTTTTGTTAAAATATGTTAGAATTCATATGGAAAAATGTTTCAAAAGATTTCTAATATTCATTAAAATTCACGATTTCTGTAATTAATTAATATTGCTACAATGAAAACTGTGTAATATTCGCATCACTTTGCAACTATCATTATAATATGGACTTAAATGTCATTGACATTCTTTATTCCGGTGATTATCTGCAATTTTTTTCAGTATATGTTAAAAAATAAACACATTTTCAAAATTTGAAGACATTTATTATTGAACAATGCGGTCAATGATTCGAGACTATATTATAATAAAATGTGACACTGAAATTGTTCCTACGCCTATCAAAAATGAAAAACTGTTTCAGACCTACGTCCTAATCTTCGGAGTGGCTGAAGAACTCCACTGACAGTTAAAAGCCATTAACTCATGAACAATCCGTGTATGAAAACATCCGTGGTAACGCTGTCGCAAATTTTGAAGAAAACAAAACTTTAAAATAGCACATTTTATATGAAACCCAGTTACAAGCTGAAAACCAGTTAAAAGCAACTGGAATGGTTGATAAGTGATAACACTACACCGGCTTTTTGTACGAAAATAAATTTTTGGAAGCTTCTCTCGCAATTCAATAACAGAGTACCTATATATATAAAACTAGCGGTTTAAATTTTATCTTAAAAAAAATTAAAAATTTGTTTAAATTTTCAACAATCCTTATTTTAACCTTTAGAGTTCAGTATAATAAAATGTTAAATACTGCAAAAAGTTATTTAAAAATTTAAAGAAAAATAAGTTCTCCCCATTTAGTACTATTAGGGTTGAAGAAAAATCGGTATTTTGACTGCCCATTATCTTGTTCTTTTCTCCATATAGCGTAGGTCTGCAAAGCATCAACAAATTGCCTCCAACGTATGAGATTTCTTGGCAAAACCTTTAATTCGTTGAAGTTCTCTTCTTTGACTTTGAGTTCCTGCATCGTTCAGAAGGTTTTTAGAAAAAAAACCGACGTCAGCTGAAGTTATTTGTCAGAGGATTTATTGAGGATTGCTGATATGCACTTAACTTTTTCTATGTTTACAAAAAATGGATGTCAAGGACTACTAACATCGTAGGAATTTTTGTTGAAAATGTTTTTAAAGGTAACAAATCATCGGAATTTCATCAAAATTGCTAGATATTAGATGGAAAATGAAGTCAAAGCTAATGAATCATGCATTCTTTCAACATAATTACTTGAGATTTTATGAACATTTAAGTCAAATGTAAAAAATCATCGAATTGTTAGTCAAAATTACTTAAATTTTGCTGAAAATTAAAGTCAAAACTAAAAAGTCATGGAGTTTTTTTTATAGAAATTCAAAATATAAAAAAGCTTATGAAAATTTATTCATATCGAAAAAGCTTTTATTTTCAATATAATATTTCATTTTCTAAATTTCACTTGTAATAATTATATGGTCACCATATTTTCCAAAATTATATAACAACATAGATTTCATATATAATGTTATATTATATCTTTAATATCCTGTCACGGTTTGTTACATTTTCTTTATATTCACTTGCAATTGAACACATTTTACATAAATTCAAACGCATGTCTGCCATGCATTATAGTGTAAGTAAATGGCAAAACTATAAAATTTAAATTAATTCCAAAAAGATACCCTCTTCGAAATATGTCTGCCAGGATACCTTTTAAAAACGTTTTTTTTTAAATGTGTGCTTCACACTCATAAACTCAACAGTGTGAAGAATAATCGCATTGATATAGAAGCGTCTAGTCGAATTTTCAACAATATATTTGTAATATTCCTTTGCACAATACAAATTTCTGTATACAGAACGAAATAAGATAAAGAAAAATCGCGTGCTTGATAAAAATAAAAGCTTTTTTGCTTGGCGCTTTCTCAAATATAAGAACGTTTATTTTATTTTTATGTTTTATGCTTTCTATTCTATATAACTACTATAGTTATGTATACGCTATTTGTATATCAACACATAATATTAAATAATAATGTTTTTCGATTTTTTTTTGCTTTTCGTTTTTCTTTCTCTTTATTATTTCTTAGATAATTTTTAATGTGCTATATAAATATTTTATACCAGTGCCGAATATTTCAAGGGAAGCATTGCTTCCTTTTTTACAAATTATTACAATTAACACCGATCGATATATACATATGCAGGAAATTAATCGGTCTATTTACTTCCAATCATTTATAAACTCTTATAACCAACATATTATAATATCGCCACTGACTTATGCTTTACATGCATGAAATACACAAACCACCACTGCATCCCATTTCTATATAACAATATTAACAACAACGCATAGCAACAGCGCAGCATAACAATGACGACATCAACTTCAGCGGCAGCTGGTATAGAATTGGAAAAGCAACAACAAAATACACAGCGCCAAAGACTATTATTAAACAGAGGCACTGTGTATGGAAAAGCCATTAGACATTCAGATCTTAAACAGGTAGCATGACAACAGGTGAACAACCGACCGCTCTATACTTACCAAGTCTGCTTGTTTATTGAGTTTTCCTTCCTCAAGAGAATACGAGCGCTACTTCGTGTCCCTGTTCTCTCTCCCATCCTACATCAATACATCGTGGCCAACGTGGAGACGCAGCCGACTACAATCAATTTGGCTCACACCAACGTGATAATTGGCACGACAAGGAAATCCACATCTATTATACTCTTTTTTTTATCAAATTATATGTGATATTACAAATTTGAAATTTAGGAACATAGGCTGATCGGTGAATGAAAAGTGAACATGTTTGTAAAATTATTGGCTCTAGCTTTAGCCTGAACTCTTAAAATTTTGTAAAATTACTCATACCGACAAGAGTTGCATTATTTCAAGGCTAACCCGTCATCAGTGGAGTTGGATGAATACATATTACAATGTTAAGTTTGTATTAAAAATATATAAAAGATTGGAAGCAAAGAGGCACATAAGTTCCTTTCTCTTTATTTTTACTTTTAATGTAATATAGAGTGTTTCGGAATTTTCGGAAGCAATAATTGTTGTGAATTTCGATTTATATAGAAATATTGATTTTAGTTTTACTCATAGTTTCTTAATAGACATGATTTTTTTAAATAATTGTTTTTTTTTTTGCTTTTTTAGCAAAATCTTCAAATAAGGAAAGAATTTCTATCGAATAGCTCTTGTGTTGCTTCCCATGCCTTAAATATCACGCTTCGCCACTTTTATATATACATATATATAATAAGTATAAGAAAATGGAAGAGCATAGTATTTTCCTGATGGCTGCGTCTTATGAGTTTTACGTCATTTTCAAGTATTTTTATTTTTTATATAGAGCTAGTTATTGTGTAGGTGTCTTTTACTTTTGTTCGTGTAAAATGGCGATTTTTTTTTGGTTCAGGTTAAATTATGATGACAAAAAATAAAAGGAAAAATAAACGTTTTGATTAATTAATTGCAGATTATATTTTATAATGAATTTTTTCTACATCATAAATGTGAATGGAAGGAAAAAACAAGACCATATTTCATAGTAGAATATTAATATAATTTAAATTGGTTTGAGAAACTGTATATAATATATAGCAAATTTAGTTACAATTATAGATCACTTCCCTACGAAGTTACGAAAAGTGATATTAATTTAAATTTGACAAAAAAAAATTAACTATAGTAAATTCAATAGCAAAAACACCAGTGGACATATCATAATTACTCTCATTTTACATTACAACAAATCAAAGGAATTCGAACATGTAACGAAAAAACCTCTAATTACATGGAGTTCAATAAATCCGCCATCTTGAATTATGCATATATAATATATTATTCAATTTGTGTGAAGCCATATTAAACAGTTTTAGAGACAAACGAAAATTGTTCATAACAAATAAAACTAAATTGTAATTATTCATTATTAGAAGTTTTACATTTAGACGCCATATTGAATTTCACCGCCATATTGAATTTGCAATTATATATTTTCTAATTTTTCATTAAAAATATTTAAAAAAAATCGGAGAATCTACACTTTAGCGCTTATGGCCACATGCACTAACAAACCATCCCTTCCAAAGAGGGGGCCCTCCCAAACTTCGAAAACCACTAAAACTCTTGGCGCTCTCCCCCCGTTTGGACGGGGGAGGGGTCAAAGTTTGGTCAAAATTTCAGAAAAATTTATATTTTGGGGAGGGCGTGAAGGGGGGTAAGGAGTGTATGGTATCAAATTAAAGGTATTACAAATACCTATTACTTA
>JANSTW010047736.1:0-13114 GCA_027564275.1 Diadocidia ferruginosa
CAAGTTTTAATAATTTTTCTTCAAATTTAGTTAATATTCCATCAAATTAGGTGAATTTTTTTTTATTTTCTTCAAATTTACTTTATATTCCATCAAATTAGGTGAATTTTTTTTTATTTTCTTCAAATTTAGTTTATATTCCATCAAGTTAGATGACAATTCTTCGAATTTTTTTAAATTTTCGTCAAATTTTAGATAATAATCCATCATGTTCTTCAAATTTTATTAACTTTTCTTTAAATTGATTTAATTAATTAAGGCGACAATTCTTCGAATTTTATTAAATTTTCTTAAAATTTTGTTCATATTTCATCATGTTAGGTGACAATTCTTCGAAATTTATTAAATTTTCTTCAAATTTAGTTGATATTCTATCAAGTTAGATGACAATTCTTCAAATTTGATTAAATTTTCTTTAAATTAATTTAATTTTTCTATCATGTTAAGTGATAATTCTTCGAATTTTATTAAATTTTCTTCAAATTTAATTATTGTTCCTTCATTTTCGGTGATATTTCATCCAATTTTATTAAATTATCTTTAAATTTATTTATTATTCCATCAAGTTATACGTGACAATTCTTAAAAACTTATTAAATTTTCTTTAAATTTACTGTAGATATTTTGCACAGTATTCCACTACCAACTTTTAGCCCTAATTTTAATTAATTAATAAAATCAATTAAAATAATTTTCTAAATACAAAATTTATGACACCAGCAAAAAATTGCCGTAATTTATTGCTTTATCGAAAATACATTTTCAATATTTATCTTAAAATATCTACAAAATAAAGTTCGTATAGCAAACTATAGAACTTCTTATATAGACAGACACACACAATGTTTTGTTGGTTTTTCTCAATAAAATCCATAATGTACATTTGTCAATTTTGGCGATTGAAAAACAACAAAATACTTTTTACAATAATGAAATGTAACCTAGTTATATTATCGTATATAAATGCGAGTACATATTATAAGTAATAACATTATTCCATATTATATATTATAAAACCAAAAAAATAAATTTTATATTCGCAATTGCGACATTTTGACCGAAAAAGAAATAAAAAAAACTAAATTCAAAAGCTTAGTATACAATTTAAGTTAAAAGTTGGTTGGTTGTTATATGATGTTTTCTGTAGGTATAACATTTTACTGGAAGAAACAGCTTTATTTTGTAGAAAAAAAGTGCAAACTGTTGTCGAAAATTCATTTTTCATAATCATTGACGGGCACATTACAGGCACACTACGGGCACATTAGCTTAAAATTAGTCTGTTTAAAAAGTAGGACAAATTTTACACGATCGTTGACCTTAAAAATTTGATATAATAATATAACAAACAAACAAAATTTGCATGCACATTACAGGCACATTACAGACACACTTGGGACACATTACCATAAAAGGCGTCTGTTTAAGAAGTGGGACACATTTTACACTATCATTGCCTTAAAATAATGACATATTAATATACAATATATTTTCACACAAATTGGACACAATTTACATAAGCAATTATATGCATCAGCATACTAAGCTATAATGTATACAGCAGGCAGCAGCATCTCAGTATTTCCTCATTTATATTATTTAAACCGCCCGGAACCAAACCCCAAATCCATTAAATTATTACTCTAATTTGAAACTAGAGAAAATTTATTTTTTACTTATAAATATCTCATAGCGAAATTCTATCTATATGGTTAAACTATGGAGCAGGACAATTGAAAATTGTTTATATATATATATATATATTTCTTTTCCCTATTGGAAATATACAAGTTTAAGGTGGAAACACAATATATTTTATAAGAAATTGTATTTTGAAAATGGCAATAAAATTATATTTCTATCTTCAATGGGATAAACAGTTGTTAGTAAAATTTGCACATTGACGTTCTACTACCAACACGGCTACATTTTTTTAAATACATTTGTTACGGTAAAAAAAATAAGGACTTGAAATTTTTTTACAACTTACGTTGAGGAAAATTTCTTGTGTGAACTACTTAAATTCCATAATAAGTCGATTGTGTTAAATGACAGGACCTCATTGAATTTGAACATGCAAAGAGTTCCCTTTTATTCATCATATATAAAATAAATTTAAATTTTTCTCGAAAATTATTCGCCTTTGTTTCAAACTTAATCCAAATAAAACGTTAATATTTTATTTAAGTCTCACCATATAGTGGCTTCTATAAAATGTCCCAAAAATTGTACATTATATAAAACTGCAATTTTTACGTCATATATTATATTTAAAGCCAAGATCTATGTGTTGCCGCCGAATATTCTGTGTCCGCATACACAGAGATAGTATCCCATTATGTACATTTCATTGCGTACTGCATATAACATATAGGATGTCAGCATTTTCATATCCTTTTTTATAATATATAGTAATGCACAATTTTTGCTCTTAACGTATATCTTGTACATATATTTTTATTTTATCAAAAAATGTTCATATCATATTTATTTTTTTTTTGTTGGAGGGGGACTACTGTGGGTGGCTGAATTTTTTGGACAGAGTTTTATGCAAAAAAAACCACGTTGCTGTTGTTGTTGCTATTATGCGGGAAGACCAACAGTAGCACATTTTAAATATAAAATAAAAATAATTTTATGTTGCAGCAGCATCGTGTAGACATTAAAATGGTTTTAAAACTATAATATAGTTTATGTAAAATAAAAATATATTGTTGGAAATGTACGAAAAAAAACATAAAAATCTATATACAAATGTAGTATAACAGGAGCAAGTTTTAAGGATTGGGCAGTAAAGTGTTCTGTGTATATAGTAATGTGGAGAGAAATCGGCCTGCTTATGATATCATTGTTCTAAATTAAAGATTAATATTAAACTGTACAATTTTTTAAGGTATTTTAAATTTGTTTTCTTATTGGTTTTTCAAAAACTCCGTCTTTTACATTATGGCCTAGGACGATTTCCACTATTAATTTTGTCCTACATATTTTAGATAAATAGAACTTTTGAAAATTGAATTAAAAAATATGTTAGGCTAAAAAATAGATTTTTTTTATTTATTTTTTTTTTCGAAATTCAAAATGATTTTGATGCAACATTATAAAACATAAAATTTTATAGTCCATATGTATTTATTCATCATACATACCATGTGCGATTTAGGGTTAACCATTTTTTAATAAGAAAATGTTGTCCTCTCTGTCAAATTATTGCTAATTTTTAAATTGCTTATTGTCATGTTCAATGAAAGCTTTTGTATAGTTCATCCAAAAAAGCTAGGAACAAAACTAAAATTGTAATTGTAAAAAATATTTTAAAAAAAGTTTAAATATTTCAAAATATTTTTTTGTAAAAAATATCCTCGCCATTTTTTTTTTTCTAAAAGGAACTACAATTCTACAAAAAACTATCGCCCCATAAGATTACAAAAAAACCTTCCTTTTTATAAATATTATAAATTGAATAATGCGATAAAAAAGCTGCTTTTAGCATGTCATCGCAATATAAAACAACAACAAAATTTCCCTTTTTTAATGTCGCGACTTTTTATTTCGCTATATTTAATGCTACTTATATATTCGGAATGGTCTTTTTGTCATGAAAAAAAAACGAATCTTAATTTATTACCCATAAAGCAACATACAAAAAATTAAATAAAACAAATCGCCGTCTTTCAACATGTGCGTTCATAATATTATAGAAAATTTATTGTTATGCAAATAATTTTAATATTTTCTTTTCTTCTCTTGCAGATATCCATCCGGTTTTAAGAGATAATATAAACCAATGACATTTGGCAAGCCGTCGCATAGAGTATAGAAGGGACGAGACAGACAAAATTGGTACCGAAAAAAATCAACAAACAACACGATTGATTCCATTCTGATAAAACCCATCATCAAAGAAAGTTCATATCTGATGACGATGGCCGAGGGAAATGACCCGATGGGTCACAGTCAAGTCGGACAACAGGTCAACAATAATCATCCGTTTATGGTAAATCATAATATGCCATGGAAACAACGGAAGCGAAAGAGGCTACTAGCCGTTTTGGATAGACTGCACAATCACAATAGTCCAACAGATGAAATTGTGGCCAGTGAGGGACGAAGTAGTGCAGCGTCGGCCGCCAATCATCAAGATGACACAACTTTAGTTCATAATAACAATCAAGGAGAACCAAGTCTTAAGATTAGATGTACTAGTGAATTGAAATCGAGTGATGGAGAGGATACAGACACAGATATACATTCAAATTTAACGAGTCCAGTAACGAGTAGTGTTAGTCCTTTACGTTTGGCAGTCGATGATACAAATAGTAGTTTAAGATTACAAATACCCGATCGAAGTCCAATTGATCGATATTTTCCAATGCCTTCACCACTATTCGAATATTATCTGCAAACGAAATATTTGCCAGAAATATTTGCTATAAGAAATAATTTTAATGGTCAACAACCGTCACCATCATCATATATACCTCCACAAGAATATCCATTGGATTTGTCCATGAAAAACGTTCCGATAAAAATAGAACCGTCAGTGCTGCAGCAACAACAGCAACAGCAGCAGCAACAACAACAGCAACAGCAACAGCAACAGCAACAGCAACAGCAACACCAACAGCAGCAACATCAGTTACAACAACTGCAGCAACAAATAAATCTACAAAAACAAGCACATCACCTGCAACAGCAACAACAAAAACAACCACAGCATCAAACACCTCACTTCCAGCATCATTCGCCGCAACATCATCATTTTCCACATGGGTCCGTTGGGGTGCCGGTTGTAAAAGGTGATGTTGCATCACCCACCACAAAAGAATCCGTGGCTTGGCGATATAATCTGGATGTTTCACCAGTTGTTGAAGAAATGCCTCCAGGTTCCGATGTGGCGTACGTTTGTCCGGTATGCGGTCAAATGTTTTCGTTACACGATCGTTTGGCAAAGCACATGGCGTCCAGACATAAAAGTCGAACAAGTACCTCAGACATCTCAAAAGCCTACGTATGTGACGTATGCAATCGGTCATTTGCCCGTTCCGATATGCTAACAAGACATATGCGACTACATACCGGCGTCAAACCGTACACTTGTAAGGTATGTGGTCAAGTATTTTCCCGATCTGATCATCTGTCGACGCATCAGCGTACTCATACCGGCGAAAAACCCTACAAATGTCCGCAATGCCCGTATGCCGCCTGTCGACGTGACATGATCACAAGGCACATGCGAACACACGCTCGTTACGATGCACAACGTTTAGCCGAACAACAAAAACCATCCGCCGTTCTTATGACACCAAATAACAATAACATCATCCAGAACAATAACAACAGCAACAACAACAACAACAACAACAACAACAACAACGTCATCGTAAAGACAGAAAATCCTCAACCATTCGCACATCATCATTTACAAAATCATCCGTCACCGCAACAGCAGCAGCACCATCAGCAGCAACACCAGCTCCATCCGTTTCAATCATCACAACCGCAATTCACCAAATTAGAATCCCAATACTTAATGGAACAGAAATTCAACAAAATTCTACCGAATTCTATTGTCAAAGCGGAAAATACCCTGCTCCGAATTCAATAACAAAAAAGACTGATTCTTATTGTAATTAAATTGTTTAATTAGGAAAACGCATATTAATTTTTTTGCCAAATTTTAATTTCTTTTTAAAAGCTCTCTATATATACAAAACTAAAACGTAAGATGGCGTTCATTCATCAACAATATATTTAAAAAAAAATGGCACTGCTTGTCTAAAATACGCATGCGTCCTCTATCGAAAGAAGAATATTGCAAAATATTTACTTTTTTCGACCGTGGATGTTAACAAATTTGAAATTTAGTAACAGGCTTTGTCGGTCAACGAAAAGTGAATACTTTTGTAACATTATTAGGCGAAAGCTAGACCCCATAATATTACAAAAGTATTCACTATTCCGTGGCCGAATAGCCTGTTCCTAAATTTCAAAATTACAAAATATATTTATTTTGTGAAACAATAAAAGAAAATTTGAGTGGCGACATCTAAGGTCTTCTCATTCAAACATTGAATTTTTGTAAAGAAAAATCAATGGTTGAATGAGAAGATCTTAGATGTCGCTACTGAAATTTTCGTTCACAATTTCACTTTTTAAAATAAATACACACCTTGATTGCTATTTTTTCTTGAATTTCATCACTTTGATGTCATGCATCATTTATCAACAATATATTTTAAAAAAGTTAGATGGCACTACTTGTCTGAAATTCACAAGCGCCCTCTATTGATCTATATTGCCTTTTTAGTGCCTAGCTAGCATGGTGGAAAGTGGAGCTTTTGTTTAAAATTTTTTTTTTATTAAAGAAAAAAATGTTTAATAAATTTTATTAAAAATCAAAAAATACAACTAAATTTTGAATTTTTTTTATCGAAATTCTATTTTTAATTTAAGAAGAATTAAATATTTTGTTAATGCTGCTTTACGCAGTATTTTTGTTTAAAAACATTATTCTTTAATATAACAAATAAATGAAATTCGTATCATGTTGTAAAAAAAAGTTTTTAAATTATTAAAATTTCGACAGATTTAAAAAATTCCGTTAAATTTTTTTTTTTTAAATAAAAATGTAATTATTTAAATATTTTGAAATATTTATTTTTTTTATTTTAATAATTTATAACAAAGGCAGCTAAAAACCATTTTAATAATTTAAAATATATTTTCATTTAAATCCATTCCTTTAAATATTTTTAAAACTAAAACTTGATTTGAAAGTTTTCCGTTTTTAATATGTTTTTTTTTTGTTCTCAAGGTTGTGACAATTATAATTGTTAGTTTTCCTTTATCTTTTCATTTGTGCGTTATTTTGTTTTCATATCTTTATAATAAAAATAGTTAAGTGTTTTCGTATTTATATAAAATTTAAACAATTGTTAAAATTAAGTTTTTTAGCTATTAGAGGTTTTAGTGTGTGATGTGTTTGTTTTCGCTCATTTTCAAAAATGAAGTAAAAGTATTTATTTTTCCTAGATTTAGTATCTATAAAAAGAAAAGACATTTTTTTAATTCTGTAATTTAAATACAATTAAAATTGTTTGTTTAAAAAATACATTTTTGAATTAATAAAGTTTTTACAAAAACAAAAATTATTTTATTAAATTATTTGTTCTCGAAAAATGTTGTTTAAAAAATATCGTTAAATTAGCAGAAAAAAAAGAAAAATGTTTAAAATTATTAATATTGTTAAATTTAAATTGAATTAAAAATTTGTTAAAAATAATTTTTAAAAAAATATAAAAGAAATTAATTTTGATATAATTTAAAAAATTATATAAAAACTTGTTTTGAAATAATTTTAAAAATTATAAAAATTAGTTTTGAAATAAAAAATCATTTTTAAATAAATTTTAAAAATTATAAAAAAATCGCTTTGAAATAATAAAAAAAAAATTAATAGTAATTGAATTCAGAGTATTCGTTTTTTATATTTAAATCATTTGAATTTTTGGCTGTTTCGTTATTTTTTCTGTTTAAAATTTAAAATTAATTGAATAATTTGGAAAATTATCAAATTTTAAAAATGTATATATGTGTTTTTTTATTTTTAAATATTTTACATGCGTCAGACAGAAAGGTGAACATTTTTATAAATTTTGTTATTTTGTCAACTAAGCTCATGTAAAACTCTTGTACCAGTGAGCTCAATTTACCAGCAATTTAGATAAAAATATTAATTGTTTTTTTAATTCTATACATTCCTTGTTTATATATATCGCAGTTAAGCGTGAAGGAAATGTAAAAAAAATTGTCCGTTATAATTAATTTCAATTTTACACTCCTGCATTTCTAATATACTTTTTTACATACAAAAAACATGTAAAAACAAAAAGGAATTGCGAGTATATTAATTATTGTTCATTATATACAATACAAAATGAACTTCTATATCTCAACCTATATCCCAACCTTAATTTGAAGAGAAAAAAATTTCTTCTAATTTTACTTATTTTCAATACATTTTATTTTAAATTAATAACCTTTTATGTATAAAAAAATCAGTAATTATTGCGGAAATCACGGAAATCATTTCGAAAATCATTAATCATTTTCGAAAATTACGGAAATTATTTCGGAAATCAGTAATTATAGCGGAAATCATTTCGAAAATCAGAAACTATTTTCGGAAATCAGAAACCATTTTCGGAAATTATTTCGGAAATCAGTAATTATTGCGGAAACCATTTCGAAAATCAGAAACCATTTTCGGAAATCATTTCGGAAATCAGAAACCATTTCGGAACGCAAATCAGAAATCAAGAGACAACGCATTTTTGCTAGTAGTTTCCCCCTCGAAAAAATCGCTCAATTAAAAAATAACGTTAAGTAGTCATTTTAACTTTTTTTAAATTAAATGATTTTTTTTTAATTAAACAAGACTTTTTTAAATATTTTAAATTTTTTCATTTAAAAGTAAATTTTATAATAGTGGATAAAATTTAAAAAATGAGTTTTAATGTCCAAGATTGAAGAAACGATTTAAGATGAGCTGCGTCTCATTTAAAAAATATTTTATTGATTTTAATGATGGAAGTATGTTTCGTTCTCATCACCGCATTATTCAAATTCGATATATTACGGACTGAAAACTGGGAAATAGGGTCAAACATATTGTACTAAACAATATGCTTTAATATAATAATATACAACAAAAATTCATAACATAAATACGTAACGTGTATAACTCTTTAAAATGTATTTTATAATATTTTATAAAGCCGCAACCCGCATTGCATACACCCGCTGCAGTAAGCAACAAGGGGGTGGTAAAATTGTATATATACATGTGAGGCTAAATCGTTTGGAATTTCACATCACATACAATATAATATATTGTATGGTGGAGTTGGGCTTTTTCGGGGTTGAATATATCGTATATATTTGAGCAAAAGCTTTAGCACATGTATATAGTTAGCCCCATATATGTGTATAAGGTTTGGTTTTCAACCCAAGCATATTACAATAACGCAGTAACTGAACTAGAAATATGTGTATGCTGCTGATACTCCTACGGTATATATCAGTGACGAACGTTGAACATGCTATAAACAATCAGGCGAACAAAAATATATTTGAACGCAAACCCACAACACCAATAACCATGAAAGTCTTAAATTTTAAGTGGATTTGCGTTCAAATAAATACAAAACAATTAATTAATTAATAAAAAAAATTATTTGAACGTAAATCAACACAATAATTAAGATTTTCACTTTGCGGTTGTGTGGATTTGCGTTCAAATAATTTTGTTTTATTAATTAATTAATTGTTTTGTTTATTTGAACGCGAATCTACACAATATTCAAAATTTTCAATTTGGTCGGGGTGGATTTGCGATCAAATTATTTTTCTTTTAAATAATTGTTTTGTATTTATTTGAACGCAAATCAATACAAAATTTCAGATTTTTACTTTGGTTGGGATTTGCGGTAAAATAAATTGTTGTTATTAATTAATTTATATTTAAACGCAAGACCACAAAAAATTCTAGACTTTCAGTAAACAATCAGGCGAACAAAAATATATTTGAACGAAAACCCACAACACTAATAACCATGAAAGTCTTAAATTTTAAGTGGATTTGCGTTCAAATAAATACAAAACAATTATTTAATTAATAAAAAAAATTATTTGAATGCAAATCAACAGAATAATTAAGATTTTCACTTTGCGGTTGTGTGGATTTGCGTTCAAAAAAATTTTAGTTTTATTAATTAATTGTTTTGTATTTATTTGAACGCGATTCTACACAATATTCAAAATTTTCAATTTGGTTGTGTGGATTTGCGTTCAAATAAATTTTTTTGTTCTTTTTCCTTATATTTTAGTTGTTTTATTACGTAAAATATTCTGTAAACTCATTGAACACATCCTTAATATTCGTCACTGGACTATATAATATGGTTGCAATATACGGTTGAATGACTTTAAATGCATAAAATAATGTTATATGCATAAATGAAATATATAATATGTTAACCAGTAGTTTTAGAATATATTAAAGCCTATTTACTTATATATAGCTAGCAGAGCTGACAGCATTCTAATTTTGAATTTGCTGCTGCTTTGGACCAATAATGCTAGTGCTGCTGCTGCTCAGGTATGCTGCAGCATAGTTTTTGTCTGCTGTTGCTAAATTCTGAAATGGGCTCTACTGCTGCTTAAAAGTTGCTGCTTGTGTAAAATAAATTAATACAAAAATCATAATTTTGTAAAAATGTAATACATATATATTATAATTTTATTATTTTATATACGTATGTAGGATAGGAACATCTTTATCACGTCTCGAAATTGCAGTTAATAACTACTCCACAAGGATTTTGTAATCCATATAGTATTACGTTTTTTTTCTTAATCGTGCTAGAAAAACCCAAAAATTATGTTTTTCTGTGGATACAATTTTGAGATATGATCAATTTTATTATTTCTTAGCTTCATATACTAGAACAGAAACGGCCGATGTTTGTAAATTGGATATTCAATTATATATATAGATTTTTCTATTTTATCAAAATCTTCGGTCAGCTGTTTCGGTACTATCGACAGAAATATCTCGTAAAAACAATTTTTTCTTCAAAATTGACCAAAATCACTAAATTGCCAAAAAAATTGAAAGCGTCAAAATATGAGGCCCAGTTTATCAAATTTGGATAAACCACGATACCACCGATTTTTTTACCGTCTTAAAATTCAGCTTTTTATTGGTTTTTGCATATCGAGGGATGAACTTCAATACCTCGTATGTGCATTTTTTTAAATTTTAGAAGAGGAGCAAAACACTACTTATTTAATGAACTGAAATATTTTTTATTTACAATGTTTTGTTCTTAAAGTTAGCAAATACCTATTTACTTAATTTTGCAAAAAGAAAATTGAAAAAAAAATTTGTCTGTTCATTAAATAAGTAGTTTTTTGGTCCCCTCCTAAAATTAAAAAAATGCACATACGAGGTATTGAAGTTCATCCCTCGATATATCTTACTCACATTTTCAAATAAAATTTAAAGAATGAACTGCAAGTGCACTATATTAAATTTCTAAGACTTATAATTTTAAAAGTCTTATTTTAATTTTTTTTACACACTTTGACTTTGCATATCTCAAATCTGCTTTTGCAATTTTTATAAGTAAACAATAATTTAGTTGCTTCCTTTTAAAAATTAAAAAAGAATTATGAGTCAAAAAAATAAAAAATACGGATCTTTCTTGCTGCTGCTGCTTAGCAAAAATATGTCTTGCTGCTTGCTGTTGAATTTAGCAGGACAAATACCGATGCTGCTGCTCGTCTGCTTTGCTGCTGTCAGGGCTGCATGTGTGTTTCGTCCTTTGACTCATCACCATATATATGGACATATAAGATTATTTAATTTTATCCTTAAGATTTTTGGAATTTTTATATATATAAATATATATATATATATACACACAATTTTTTTAATTCGAAACGCTTCAAATGCAATTTTATTGCGTTTAAGAAAAGTAAAATGTGACAGAAGTTTTATTACTTCGCCGTATTTTACTCGTATTCTTATATGATTTATTATATTTATTATATGATTATATTTTTTTAATAATATTATAAAAAATGCCTCTATAAAAATACATACATATTTTTTATTATATATATTGCTTACACGATTTTTTTTCGTGTGTAAAAATATCGCCTTTTAAATTATTATGAAAAAGTTTCACGCATGAGACAAATTCCGTAAAATATAAAATAAAATGACTTTACAAACTCGACTTGTGTAAAATATAATAAATTTCACTTTCGTGCGTCTCATTTGAAACGGTGTGTGATATTGAGTGCTTTGCTGCGGGAAAACCTTTCTTTCCGATGAAATCACGTTTAAGATTTACAAAAATCAAAATCGTTTTTTTCTATTTTATTAAATATTAAATACAAAACATGTTATTGTCACATCACATCATATTAAATTTATATCGATTTAACATATATTTATAGTAAATATGAAGTCAAAATGTAATAATAAACACTTAAGTGGAGGAAAAATATCATCGCGGGCGAGATACCAAAATCAATAACTACAATAATCAATCAATATTAAGCCATATAAATCATAAATTCTTCATATATAAATCATAATTTTATGTAACAAAACTTATATAGATATTATTATATACGTACATATACGAAGAAAAAGTATCATCATCATAACAGAACCATAAATACCAAAATAATAATAAAATTGCTTCCTTCCGTTTTGATGATGAATAACAACATTATTTTTTTGCTGCTTAATATAATGCTCATCATAATGTTGAATGGTGTTTTTGTATATAATTGAAGATGAAATGCTGCCAAAAGTCTTCTGGTTCCAGATAGAATATTTAGCTACCAACACAAAAATGTAACATTAACAATAAAATTGTAAAACTAACAACATGCTTTACATATGTTACCATAATTTGTCTTTTTTTGCCCAATGCGGTTCTGCACGAAAAATATCGCTAAATATACGTACAAATTCCCATACAAAATTTACGTATACTTAGCGATTTTTTTTTGTGTAGACCAATTTTGATGATGCACAAAACTTTTTTATTTGTTGAAATTTTTTACTACTTGCTGCTTATAAAATGTCTTCTTATATACAATTTTTTATTTTTTTGTGATATACCTATAAAGAAAAAATATTTTTTTTGGTTTTTTGCACAATTTTTCAACTTTGGACGTTCGAGGAAACTAATTGGTATGCTAAATTAAAATAATTAAATTATTTTTTTTTATATAAAATATACTTATTGACCTGTAATATACCAGAAAATATTTTAAAATCAGACCACAATAAAAAATGTTAATGTTCCGAAAAATGTCCTACAAAAAACAAGACGGTGGACGGTTTTTGGGCCAAAAACTGATGTTCCGGGATTCGGATTTTTGTAAATTTTTGATATGTTATGCAAAATAACATTATAAAAATATTTTTGAAGTCTCATTTTGTAAAAACTTATTGAATTATAGCAGTACCTTTATACCAACGACTATATATAGCAATATATCTTCCGTAAATTATACTAAATTTGGT
>JANSTW010047758.1:0-13108 GCA_027564275.1 Diadocidia ferruginosa
GTACAAAATTATAATTATAAAAAATATATGAAAAAGACTATGTGATTTTCGACGCTAGGCACTTTCGGTGCTAGGCAATTCGGTGCTAGGCACTTTCGACGCTAGGTACTTTCGATGCAAGGAAATTCGATGCTAGGCAATTCGGTGCTAGGACATGCTCCGTTTCAAATCACTTTCAAGGGATTTTAACTCAAAATTGCCAACCGAAGTCGAGTTAGATATTTGTTAACTTATTTAAACTCCACGAAATTGGTCGAGTTGAGTTCTACACGTCATAGATAACGAAAATGGCGACACCTGAGCAGCAGCAAGTAAAATTGCGACTTATGCAGAAATACAAATTATTCTTGAATTTTTCGAAGAAAAACTATTTTAAAATTAATTAAATTAATTTATTATACATTTTTGTTAATGTTTACCGCTCGGTCTTTTTTTATAATTAATAATACATTTTTGTGCTAATCTGCTTCCAATGGAAACGACTGGGGATAGTCACCATGTTATTAACTTAACGATAACTGAACCTAATTTCAAGCCACTGCCATCGAAACGGTCTTCGTTACCCGGCCCTTGAACCCGTGACCGCAGAGCATTACATTTTTTTATGTAGAGAACTGTATCTTGTTGTAGACTGTAGAATCAGGAAGACCTGCCCTTTCTATAATCTAAACAGAATAGACGCACTTATGCGTCCGTCTCTTTAGACATTTCTATTGGTCACCGATTCACTTTAGAAGCTGGGCTATTGCCATCCATGCGCTAAGGTTAGAGATCCCAGTATCCCACACAATGTATTGGTCAGTGGACACATCTGTTGTATTGTTAACGAACTGGAGATATTCAAGCACTTCCTTTCTGCTTACCCTACTCTCAGTACATTAGGAGGTCATTTCCAAGAGAAACACATACTTATTGACGAGGCTCAAATAGCAGTCACGTCAGAGTTTTTCTGTTTCTTGTGGTATTTTAAATCATGAATGAAGTCATAGCTAGCCAGAATTTTCGCGTTTTCGCACCCGTAGGGCTTAATGGGTTAACCAAAAGACACCCAAATCCATAATAACAGTTGCGCCCCCCTAGAGGAGGGTTTAAGTTTTGTAAATAAATTAGAAAAAATAATTTTTCAGGAGGGTTTAAGGGGGAGCGTAGGAGGTGTTACTACATCCCAATAAACTACCCTTCTTTTTTTTGGTTTTTACGAAATTTTGAACTATTCCTCCTCCAAGGCGGCCATTAGTGCCATTTTTTTAGTGCGTTTAGATGTCTTTCGCACCTCCCTTTCGGATGAGGGGTTAGGGTGGGGCTGAGTCCAAAAGAGCTAAAGTGATTTCAATCATTTATAGAAAATTTTAGTGTATTATTTGAAATAAATATGTCGTCATGCACAAATAAATACGAATTTGATACAAAGAAGACACGGTTCATATTGTATAAGAAATCCTTTTTTGTATCTTTCGTTTTCGTACGAATTCTGTATATATAGCAAAAATGCATTTAACTGGCGTATCCAGCAGCAGAAGCCAGATATTTTTGGCTGCAGGAGACGTCAGCCGCTCCTACTTTGTTAGTGACGAAAGAAAGGGCTAAATGAGGGTTCAAAGTAATTTCCGTTAGGGGGATAGTGTTGTGCTTGTATTTCTATTAATGTCATCGTAATTTTTTTTTGTATTTGCTCTAAAGGCATTGTTTCTTCTCTCCCTAACTAGAGTACGTCTGAAAAATGTCCTGCAAAAGCAAGTAATTGAGTAAATTTTTCATTGAATTTTCAAATTTGTTAGTTTTATCTTAAACTTATACGAATTCTTAAAATGAAGAATTTGTAAAATATTATTAAAAAAAATTACTACACAAAGATGGCGACGTAATTGAAAATGGCGTCATGCAATATTTTGAATACCTGGTGCATATAAGTAAAAACATATTTAAAAAATAAATGTTAAACTTAGGCGCCTTTTAAACGTACCAATATGAGTAAAAAATATATTAATCTATTCTAGATAAAATTATTTAATGGCATAACATTTTTATGTTTTCCTTATTTTCATTGTTTTCCTCTGCTCTAAGGTTATTTATACTTTCGATTGTGTAATTATTTAAGTATATAGAATTTTTATTGAGATTTTTGTTTTAGATTTTTTAATTTAATTTTTTTCTTTTAAATACATTTTTTTGGATTTAAATTTATCTACACACACCTCTATATTATATTATTATAAAATGTATGTTTGATAAGATTTTAATTAATTTACACATTTTTTTGTAATTATTTTAAAATAAAAATATATTGATTGAGGGTTTTTTTTTTAAATTTTAAATTAAACATTTATATAATATAGGAGGATAAATTTATATTTGGTTTTGAAATTAGTCTTTCGAAAATGTTTATGAGTTTTATATTATAATAATAGGAAAATATAAATACGAAATGAAACGAAACAAAAAATCGAAACGATATTAAACTTTTACAGTTCTTCTGAATCACGATCTTGTATGGCTGTTATCGATTGTTGTAAGGCGTTTGGTGTTAGCCATTCTCTGGAAAAATTAATTAGATGTATAATATTTGGAAGATTGTTTTTTTTTGTATTAATTATGGATTTTTTTTTAATTATTGTTTTTAAATCGATGGCATTTTATTTTGGTTTTCTTAATTATTGTTTTTAGTAGATATTATTAAGTGGTTAGTTAGTTTTTTTTTTATTTTAAATTACTTTTATATATCGTCCTTTTTTGGCCATTTTATATTTTATTATGTGCACAACAAATTATTCGGCAGCAAACCTACAAAAAAAATTAAAGGACAGAATTTCAACACACTCGCACAATTAAAATTATTCTTTTTTTTTTCAAAAATATTCTGATTATTAACTATATGAGTTTGCGGATTATATAGTGAAGAAACATTTAATTGTATTGTGTGGTGACTTGTGTTTTATCAATGGAGTTTAGGTTTTAATTCGTTTTTTTAGATTTAAATGTATTTTCTAATAATATGTAAAAGCGCAATATAATATAGTTAAAGCAAAAATGTTTTCTCTAATCTTTGAGTGAAGTAACTTTTTAAGGAATTTCATGGATTGTTTTTTATCGTAATGATTTGAATTTAAATGTTAGTTATGTATATGAAATCTTATGAAATTATTGACAACTATGTACAAAATAAGAGTATTTTGAATTATAAGGCAACCTATTTGATCCGCCATGTTGAATTTATAAATTTTGATATCAAAATCATAAGCGACACAAAAAAAACCCAAAGGCCTACAGTCCAACAGTCAGTCAGTTTCACAGTCAATAAGCCAAACATTCATTTAGTCTCACAGTCAGTCAGTCCAACATATTTCATATATGAGAATTTAATCATTTCTGACGCCATATTGGATCTCCCATTTTGAATTTTTAAACGTTAAAATGTTTAATTGTTTAAACATTAAATTACAAACATTTTTTTTAACTTATAAATTTTCTATTCTAAAAATCTGCAAGATAAATTTATATTTTATGGAAGTCAGTTTGAGTCATTTGGCTTGTTTGCAAGTACTCTAGAAGTCATTTTGTAGTCAGTACAAATAATCTAATAAGTCATTTTGTAGTCAGTACAAATTATCTAATTCGTAAGTCATAAAATTATTTAGAAATAATATGGAATCATGCCACAGCTATAATTTAAATTAGTTATTAAAAAAAGATCTTATAGTTAAACAAAACTACACGAGCGCGGAATTTTTGTATTATAATTAAGGAAAATGAAAACTCTACTCACTTTGGCAAACATCTTTGTAAAAATGGAACACAGGAACTAAAATGTGCAAGTCTATTTACCCAATTTGGTATCTCTTGACCACAAAGTATCTGAAACGAATGAAACAAAAAAAAATTAAATGATAAAAAATGAGGCACCATCTTTCAAACATAATATTGCAGAGGGGAAAACCACTTACGGGAAACATGCGACAAGGGTGGGAAAATAGAAAAAAAAATTAAATCATTTCGAAAACCAGAAATCTCGGTAATCAATTTGGCAATTACGAAAATCACAAAAATACATAACGGTGATATCCGTAATTTTTGATATTTAAATTAGAAATTATTTCGAAAACCATAAATCATTTTGCAAATGTCAGAAATTCGAGCGAAAACTATTTCAGAAATTACGGCAATCAGAAATTATTTCGAAAACCACGGAAATCATTACGGATATCTTAGAAATCCGAGCGAAAATTATTTCAAAAATATAGTCGAAAACAAGAAATTATTTCGAAAACCACGGCAATCATTTCGGAAATTACGAAAATCACTTAGAAAACCAGAAATATTTTTGCAGATCACGAAAAAAACGTAAATTCTTTCAACAATCAGAAATGTTGGAAAACATCACTTGGGAATCAGAAATTATTTCGAAAACCTGCAATAATTTCGCAAATTACGAAAATCAGAGCGGAAGTCATTTCGGAAATTACAGAAATCTTTTTGCAAATCTCAGAAATTACGGAAATCAGAAATTATTTCGAAAACCACGGAAATCACTTCAGAAATTACGAAAATCGCTTAGAAAACCAGAAATAATTTTGCAAATCACGAAAATTATTTCGGAAATCAATTCGAAAAAACGTACATTCTTTCAAAAACCAGAAATGTTGGTAATCATCACTTCGGAAATCAGAAATTATATTTCGAAAACCACGGAAATCATTTCGGAAATTACGAAATCAGAAAATTTTTTGCAAATTACGGAAATCAATTCGAAAAACGTAAATTCTTTATTATAATTTCGCAAATAACGAAAATCTGAGCGGAAGTCATTTCGGAAATAACAGAAAACATTTTGAAAATCACGGATTCAGAATTCATGGGACATTTTTTCGAGTAATTTCCACCTCTGGAAAATGTCTGCCCCGCAACAGGCAGGTGGTAGGCTTAGAAATTCTAAAAAAACAAAATTTACCTGTGTTAAAGAACTAGAAAAGTGATTACAATTATTGTTCATTAAATGATAACGATCGCCTCGAAATTGATTGCCAATTTCTTCGACAATTCGTCGAACATCTTCCTCGGTAAAATCCGTGCAACCGATCTGTATACTTTGTCTGAAATAAAAAAAAAGGAATTACATTTATTATTAAAGAAATCCAAAACAATTATTGCGAACTCATACCTAAACCTAAATTGTTCTCCCAATTCATCATGATCTCGTGGCTGTATTTCAAATACGCCAGTAAATGAGTACGGATGGCCACCGTACGCAAATTCTGTTCCGAAAATTTCGACTCCCGAATGAAAGACACCCAGACCCAATGTGGTTGTGTATTCGTTAATCCAATACTGAAATAGAAATAATTAACAAGTTTTTTATTCAAGATCACTGCAGCCTCAAACCATATCGTAAACATTTAATATGACCGGTTCTCTGGATCCCATATTGGATGGTAGCAATTCTTCACTGCCACTGTCCGCTTTTGGCACACCGAGGCAACTTGGAAATGGTAAATTACAAGGAAGACCGTTCGAGAACATCGCGCACAGTTAATCTGCGATTAATTTTTGGCTACTTTGACCGGATGGTGTGCTAGGAATTATTTGTCAACGTACAGATGGCAAGCGAAAATAAAAAAATTAAACAAAATTGTCTTTCGATATTGTCCGAATTTATCATGCCACAACAAAAAAATATACAAAAGAAAACTACGAAAAATGTGAAAACCCACTGTGATTGATTGCGCGTTTGGGGGATGCTCTAGTGCTGGGGGCTTAGTAACTTTTTTCTTTATTTTAATTTAACACTGACGCGGACAAACATTTCGATTATATTCTATTTGGACGATTCGTTGCTCTGGGATGCGGGAACATGGTCTTATTTTGAAAAACTTGTACTATTCTTTTCCAATCCTTGGATAATTAATGCAAAAACAAAATATTGGTAATCGCTTTTGCGATGGCTTGCACAAAAAAAAATGTCTCTGGTTTTTAGCGCTCTACTACTCACTTACTCAGCGATTTTTTGACATTTATTTTTTTTTCTGTTAGGTTGGCAGCGAATAACATTTTTTACGTTAGGGGTTTTATTAATAAACACTACAAAGTTCAGTGGACGAAAAAAAGCTCGCCTTTATTTTCTTCTTTTTTTTCGTATTTTTTTGGGGACGACGCGCGCGAGTTTGATTGATGTTTTCTCTAAAAAATAAATTAAAATTACAAAATTTTCTGCATTAGATTTTGCTTTTCCGAAAGGCTAACTGGTGTGAAAATTTCTGCTTCCGATTTATTTACGAGTTTTTAACCGAGAAGTGCCCAAATAAGCAACATGGTAAAACGTAAGAATCAACCTCTAATCGATTCGGACAGCAGTAGCGATAGTGGTTCTGCGTCTGATTTGGATTCGGTGAGTATGTTGTTGCGGTGGTGGCACCTTTTTCGCATTGTCTCTTTATGTAAGCAAGAAGCTCGCTTCTTTCTAAATGAACATTTTCCAGAAAGAAAACGCCTGTTCAAGTAATTTTATCGAATTATTTTCGCGCAATGGCTTTTTCCTTGTTTGAGTTCTTTGAAAATTTTATTCCTGAAACGCAATTAATTTTCTGCTGCGTTCTCGGAAAACCATATGATTTTGACATTTTCCAATGAAAAAAAAATCTTGGATGCAATGCAATTCTCTAGAAAAAAATGAGGTTGCCATATTTTGCGTACAAAGGAAATTTGTTTTGCAACCTCTGCGATGAGTCAACACAATAGTGAAAGTTTCCATATATTCGAAGATCCTGGTATATTTACTTTAAAATCAATAAAGGCTGACCCATTTTCAACATACGACCTTTACTAATTCTAATTTCTACATAAATTTAGGAATTTCTATCATTGGCAAAAAAGAAGAAGAAACCATCTGATCGTCTTGCGTCCGTATCACCGAAAAAATCATCCGGATCCGATTCGGATTGGGCGGGCGGTAAAAATGGTGGCGGCAGCAACAATCAAGTGCGGAAAAAGAAAAGAACAAAAAAGGTAGGTCGTTTTTTTCCAAACAAGAGCAGGAGCTTTAATGTGTTTTCAATTGCAGATGTCTAAGAGTTCATCGGAAGAATCAAGTGATTCTGAATCAGATGATTCAGATGATGATGACGAAGAAGAAGTGACACCTGCACCGAAATCCACACCACCACAATCGACACAAATCACAAATGCATCACAGCAGCAGCAACAACAGGAAAAATCAAATAAAAAGATTGCTGACGATGACAAGGATGAGGAGTCTGAATTGGAAGAGGGTCAAGTGACATCAGGATCGGACAGTGATTCAAGTTCTGATTCGGAATTCAATGATGGCTTTGATGAGAATTTGATGGGCGACGAGGACGATCGAACGCGGTTGGAGGCTTTGTCGGAAAAAGAACGTGAAACGGAAATTTTCAAACGTATCGAACGACGTGATGTCATGAAAACGAGGTGGGAAATCGAGAGAAAACTAAGACAGGCAAAGAAAGCTGAACGGGCCAAGGATAAACCGTCAACGCCAAGAGACAAAAAGAAGCGCGAAGAACGTAAGAAGCGTAAGGAAAAGGCACGTTTAGCTGCTTTAGCGGCAGCCGAGAAGCCAGCCATCAAAGAATTGCCACCCATTCCGATAGCGAAATTTACATCGCCCGAAAAGAAACCAGAAGCTGAGGCTGCCGTTGAGCCGGCTGATGACGGTGATGGTGGTGCGGAAAGCGACAGTGCACCAGAGTACTTTGATCCAAAAGAACGATCCAAGGAACGAAAGAAGAATGTTGAAATGAATAAAACTGACGATAAACGTAGCAATGCAATGGCCATGCTCAAGGCTAAGCGAGAGGGCAAACAGAAAAGAGGTAGGTAATTAGTTGGGTGATGTCATCATCATCATCGTGTCCTTTACACCAAAGCGAGGGAGCACAGGGAGCTTTTTTACCCTTCTTTCTATCTGATACCATGGTTTTCATTGACGACTATATCAAAGTGGGGCTGGTTTTACACTATATGATTGTTCTGATCTGTTGGTATAATATAGGCGGCGGACCAACGGCTTTAAGTTCCCTCCGAACCACTACGATCGCTTTTTATTTTTTTATAAAACACCTGCGAATGAAAGGTGATAGCCCCGTTGTGAAAATTTGTTGGCCATGCCGAGCCTCGAACCCACAACCTCTTGTCCACAAAGTCGTGACAATAACCACTGCTCGATGCTGACTACAAGTTGTTTGATGTAGACCCAATAAACATTTTTCGATAAGGTAAAAGCAATTCTAATCTCATAATTTAGTCCGAGTCTATTTTAAATAGTGAAACAATACAAAAAAATCAGTAGTGACAACTAAGGTCACCTCATTCCCCTATTGCATTTTTTATAGAAAATCCAATGGTTGAAAGAGCAGATTTTACGCATGCGTTAAATTTACACGAACTTTTACGAATCTTATGTTGCGATAATTACCCGAACAATTTGGTTTTCTCAATTATTGACTAACCGAAATCAAGGAAATCACTTCAGAAATCAGAAATCTATCGGCATTTTTTCTAGTGGTTTCTCCTCTAAAATTTGAAGTAACTTAACAATTTCAAACATTTTTATGATATTTTTGAGATAAAACTTTAATTTATGGATGTCCTATAAAATTTAGTAATTGATGAAAAACAAAAAATCTTTACAGTTTTCATCATGCGGTGACATAAATTATCACCTCTTCTTCAATTTACGTCTAAAGGAATCATGATCTTAGTGCCTTTTATCGATTTTTAAAAATTATAGAGGCAAATGTCTTTCCATTTCATGTCACAATTAATAATTTTAAAAAAATCCATCTAACGAAGTAACCAGTTTGTGCAAAAGAAAATCACTGAAAACCATTTTTTTTTTTTCAAAAAAAAGTTTTCAAAGTTTTCTAGAATAATTTTGAAAAATAAATCTTTTACTGTATTATGTTCAATCATAGAAGTAGCTGCTGCAATCAACAAACTTCAAAACGTATTTTTCTTAAAATTGTCAAGGAGGCCAGACGTAAGAGACCAATTAAATTATTTTTTTTTATTCAATAAGTTGTATCTCGCTCCAGCTGGGCACAAGACTTTATAAGTAAAGAATATAAAAAAACGAGTGGTTTGATAAGGTAATAGGACCAACTCCGGCTCGTGATGAAAAGGAGTAAAATAAAATAAATGGTAAAATTCTATTATCGATTTTTAAGTGTATTTTTCATTTTTTCGCTTCTATACTTTAAGTTAGGATCACTTTTTTACAGACAGGCCACTGCTCTCAAACTTTCATTTGAAACTGACTATAAATGTGTATACCTTGATCCTCCTTACACAGAGTTTTGGATTAACCTAAATACAGTATGGAGGTAAGGGTTGCTATGCTGTATGTGTAAAGCACCGAGCCCAAAACTGGCCTCAGTTGTCAGGGGACTCTATAGGTTTGACCCCCTGAAGGGTTTAAAGTTTATATGGGGCGTCAACGAAATATCAATTTTTAAAAGGGTTGTTTAGTATCAAATGAAAGGTCTTGACAAGGGCTACAATTTTAGTTCTAAGAGTTTTAGTGTATGGTTTTACTCCCTTCAGCCCACGAGACTGGTGGCAACCGCCTGATAAGAAAAAAAATGTGTACAAAAACAAAATTTGTGAGATGAATATTTGATTGTTTTCTATCATTCTGGGTATTACTCCCAGGAGACATATTTGAGGTCGGGCGTTACCCCCTATACCCGTTAAGAGGGTATATCGTGCTAAATAATCCTAATATGATGTCTTCTAACTGCATTATATAAGTAAACTATGATCCCTCCCTGGGGACAAATGAAAGGAGGGTCCGGGTCGGGGGTTACTCCCTACCCCCTAAGGGGGATGGGTGGTCAAATACATTTGGGCCCGTAAAGTAATTTTTTTTGTGTATTTTATTCTATATCTATTTCTTTTTTTTCTTGATGAATTGAAAAAGTCAAACTTCAACTTAATGTATTCATTTTAATGAAGCACCTGTGACGTCTGAAAAATTTTTAAAGCTGCGCAATATATTGTTACTACCATGGATTATAGTGTTGCTGTGGTCATTATAAAAGTCACCATTCGGCCATGTTTCTTAATATTTTTTCCGTGATAAGGGACAACAAAGCCAAAGTTTATAGATATTATAGGTAAGCGCATCAAATCAGCTTTTCTACATATTATACAAAAATGCATTTTTGTTTTTGCTTGGTGTGGTGTTCTTGGTATAATAGAAATTTAATTAATTTAGAGGTACCGGTCACGTCACGCCATATTATTTTGTCTACAAGATTGTGTATGTATTCTATGCACACACCTATAATATCTGTCAACCTTGTAACAAATCGACCTTATTGTCAAGGATTTGGTACAACTTTGTCCGCCATTTTGAATCCGCCATGTTGCTTATTTAGGAACCTCTCTTGTAGGCACAAGCACAACATAATAATAATAAAATGATAATTCTTTAAATCGACCTGTTGTCAAGGATTTGGTACAACCTTGTTGACCGTCATTTTGAATCCGCCATGTTACCAGGGAAATGGTGGCACAACATAATATTAAGATAATTATTTTCTATTATTAAAATCGAAAATTCGTTTTGCAGAAGAAGAAGAGGCCAAACGTCAGGCGGAAAAGGATTTGCAAGAGGACAAGGAAGAGATTGACGGCGTTTCGAGTGGTGGAAAGTCTTCGATAAAACTAAAAGCTTCCGACATTTATTCCGATGATTCGGGCAGCGAAAGTGACGAAAAACGTTCGAATCGACGTAGCAGCAGTAGCAGTCGATCGTCCAGCGATTCCGAGGAGGATACAAGCAAGAAATCGTCTACAGTTACATCGTCCAAACGTCCGGTATTCATAGCGACAAAGGATGATTTAAATAAAATTCGTTTGTCCCGCCACAAAATGGAACGTTTCGTGGCACTGCCACATTTCGATCGACTCATTACAAATTGCTTTGTGCGTATTAGCATTGGCAATGACAATCACAAGCCCGTCTATCGTGTGGCCGAAATTGTGGGAGTCGTTGAAACGGCCAAGATTTACTGCCTTGGCAAAAGTCGAACAAACAAAGGCCTTCGTCTAAAGCACGGGCTGCAGGAGCGTGTTTTTCGTTTAGAATTTATTTCCAATCAGGACTTTACCGATTCGGAATTTGAAAAATGGAAACTGACGTGTGGCACAAACGACATTGATTTGCCCACACTTGAGCTAGTCGAAAAGAAAACGAAGGAAATTAAAGAGGCCGTTGTGTACGAGTTTAAAGACGAAGATGTGCACAAGATTATTGAAGAGAAAAATCGTTTTCGTCAACATCCGACTAATTATGCAATGAAAAAGACATGTCTGATGAAGGAGCGTGACGCTGCTTTGTTGCGTGGCGATGACGATATGGCAGCCGACTTAAGTATACAAATTGAGGAGCTGGAGGAGCGAGCGAATGAGCTGGACAAACGTCGTTCACATTCGATTGCTTTAATTTCCTACATCAATGACAGGAATCGCAAGCGAAACGTTGAGGAGGCCGAAAAGGCCATTATGGAAGAGGTACGAGCCTCAAAGGGTATGCGAAGTGACGATCCGTTTACGAGGCGTTGCACAAAACCAACGATGATGTTTAGGGCTCGCGAGCCTCACGAAGAACTGACACCAATGGTACCCATTCCACCGCCACAAAGTCGCAAGAAAGTCGACGATGAACACAAAATGGTCGGTCCGGCCGATAATAATTTGTACTCACTGCATGATTTCGAAATTGACCTAGACGTTTCATTGCCAAGTAAATATTTGTTTTTTTTCTGCCAATTTATAATTTTTAATTATTTCTCATTTTCACACCCACAGATACTCCAGTAAACGCGCTGCCAAAACCAGCGGTTAAGACTATTTCCGATGCAGCACCCAAGCGATCGTTAAACTTGGAGGATTATAAGAAAAAACGAGGTCTAATTTAACCGTATCACCGCCGGCGTTTTTATAATTTGACCGTTATTATTTAAATTATTTTCTATTTTTTTTATTAAATTGTGCGTTTAATATTCACACGTAAAATATTTTTGCCACAATTTATAATTACAATTATAATATCTTAAGCTCAATTTACACTACACCTTCTTTAACATATGTCTCCTTATGTGCCTGTTTAAAAAACAGACTTGGAACAACAAATTTATCAAACATCCATTTTCATTTGATAAAATAGAGTCTGAAGGCTATAAATATTTTAAAATTTGTGCCCCAAAGACTGTTTTTTAGACACAAACCTAAGAAGAGATATTATGTTAAAATAGGTGTAGTGTAAATTGAGTTTTAGCGATTTTAATATATTGCAAACAAAATCCAATTTTAATTTTTATGATTATTAATAAATTATTGAACTCAATATATATAAATAACAGCTAACTATTATAATATATCTATATGTATATTGTCGTATAAATTATTTGAAATTATAAAAAAGAACAACTTAGAAATAAATAATATTGTGCATCATATGATTCAATAAGACATACAAATAATTGGTTTAAATAAGTTTCACCATTAATAGCCGTATAATTCTCAGTAAAATTTTGAAAAACTATGTAAATATTTTGTATATTAGAGCCCGCCTCCCTTCATTTGACCAAGATACTCCAAATGTTATGGCAAAAAGTATATACCACTAATAAAAACTCCCACACTGAATAAAATTAGTCCAATATCCGAAATGGTGAAAAACTTTCTCTATATATGCTAAATTTTTTCGGTTATTTTAAAAATATTGTATGGGAGGTCGCCTTTCCCTATCTTTGACTTCGAGATTTAAAACTATATAGAATCATGGAAAAACTAAATATATAATATAATATACATTTTACATCCGTGTAAAAAAGATCTAATGATTTAATTTAAATAATTTTATCGCCTATATATTGGAAAAAGTCACTAAGTACATTTAAAAAAAATTTAGCAAGCAAATGTGTTGAACCCCCCCCCCCCTTAAGGGGACCGTTGTACCCTTAACTCTAAAACAAAAAATGTTTGTGGAGACCCCCTTAACGCTCTCTGTTACTGACAGGTGGCGATTAACGGTGAGTACCGGAACTACTAGTACAAATAATGTAAAAAAAGA
>JANSTW010047769.1:0-13106 GCA_027564275.1 Diadocidia ferruginosa
GTATTGTCATCGAGTTCTGATAAGTGTTCAAAAAATGAAGAAAATCGGCCGAGCCGAACAGGGTGAAAAATTGATTATCAGATTTGATACAGACAAACAAAAAACAACAACAATTTACATTGATTTTTCATATTATAGGCACTAGCGCCATGCTTCATTAAACTAAATTTGAACATGCCCGATTTCTGTCTAATATATTATGATTTTTACGATTTTACGGAAATTTAGGGAATTTTGTTTAATTTTATTTATAGCAGCACTGACCGCAGCGCAACGCATGAAACGCACACACACACTTGTATGAAACAACACGTGTTTTTATTGTTGTGTATGTGTATCAGCTGTAGTCTGTAGATGAAATTTTGGAAAAAGTCATGTAATTTTCCGCAGCACCAGAGAAAGTTGTAAATAAAATAATTTTTTTATTAAATTTCCATTATTTCCAAATTATGCAATAAATAAGTAAAAAGTAATTAACTAATTAAACGATGTCTAAAATAACATCAGTGCTGAAAACCCTGAAAAATAATTGGAAAAAGTCTGCGTTTGCAGTTGGCGCAATTTCCTACGGAATCGGCTACGGGCATGAAAGATATGAGTGAGTGTATAGAATTTTAGGGCCTTGCACAGGATTATCACTTATCAGTATTGTAGATTTAAAATTAATTAAGAGGAGCCCAGAAGTCTTAAGTTTGTAGACCAAATTAATTGCTCTGATTCCTAAACATTCTGACCCAATTATTGATAAATTATTAAAATTATTTACTCTAATTAGAATACACCAATTGATGCGAAAATATTGCACAGAAGCCATTGCCTATGGGGATGTCACCGAGCCGAATCATGCAAAATTGAGAAAAGTTCTGGTCATATTGAATCCGGTGGCTAACAAGCGTTCAGCGTCCGAAACGGTATGAATAGAAAAATCCTGAAATTGTAATTTTTATAATTTTAAATTTTAGTATGAAAATTATTGTGCTCCGTTATTGCATTTGGCGGGCTTTGCTGTCGAAGTGGTTAAGACTGATTCTGAAGGACATGCACGCAGACTAATTGAAGAACTGGAGAAACTGCCAGATTCAATACTAATTGCAGGCGGTGACGGAACTTTGTCAGAGACAATAACAGGTTTATAATAAAAAATATTGTAATGTTATATTAACTTGTTACTTTCCAGGATTAATGCGACGTCCACAACATGAACCATGTCCCATTGGTATTTTACCGGTTGGACGAACAAATTCAATTGCCTCAAAACTGTTCAACTTTGATAAATCGTCAGATTTGAAAGAAATTGAAGGCATTGCCAATGCAACTATTTCGGTAGTTCGAGGTAAAACAGAACCAAAAGACATTATGAAAATTGAGATAATAGAAGAAGAACAAAGTGGCAGCAAAGAAGACCCACAAATTCCAGCAACACCACCTCCGAAACCTGTGTACGCCTTCAATGCCATAGAATGGGGTGCCTATCGAGATGTCTATTCATTAAAAGATCAATATTGGTATTTTGGTCCATTACGAGAATACTCAGCGTTCCTGTTCAATTCGTTTAGTTCAAAAATAACATGGAATTGTCCGGCCAAATTGCTGTACTCTCAACCTTGCGTGGGATGTAGTCACTGTTGGCAAAAACCCTATGAAAAACCCACACAGAATCGTTGGTGGTCATGGTTTGTACCGAAATTAAATCGTGCACCCGCCGGACCAGACTATTCAAAGGTGACAAACGAGAGTTGTGCCACCAAACTCGAGCTTACTGTAGATCCATCTGATTTTCTGCTATCGACAAACGTGCGACGACAACCCAACGAAATACCTCAACTTGAAATAAAATTAACGCAAAAAGAATATTCTACAATTGATTTTTGGCAACACAGTTACGAGCGTCTTCAACATGAAAAATATGCCATAAAAGATGTGCTCAATGTTCGAACTGTAGAAATCTATCCGGAAAATGTAAGCACCGACGATAAAGAACTATTCTATTCAATTGACAATGATGCGTACGAAGTTAAACCGATAAGAGTGAGCATTGTTCCACGAGCCATTCAAGTCTATACGTTGTGATTAGTTTTAGGTTTATTATGTAAAATAAAAAGTTTATAAATTATTAGAAATTCTTTTCTAATTTTTGTAAAAGTAGAAAATTCGCTTTAAAACACTTTAAACGTCTGAACTCTAAATCAAAATTAAGGAGAATCTACACTTTAGCGCTTTTGACCCCTGGCCCTAACGGACTCTTCTCAATGAAGGGGGGGCCTTCCAGACTTTGAAAACCATTGTAACACTTGGCGCTCTCAAAGTTTGGTCAACATTTCAGAAAAATAGGGTAAGGGGTAAATAAAAGGTATTACAAATACCAATCATTTAAAAAAAGTTGCGGCAAATCCAACACTCCATGTAGGTGGAAAGAAGGGGCAAAAATCGGTTTTTCATATTGGCCGAGATAAAATTTTGGTGAGTCAAATGAAAGGTAGACTCTTGGAGCAGTTAGCTATAAAAGTTGTAAAGCAAACGTAGCACATTAAAGGGGCGGGGTCCAAAAAAATCTAAAAATTAAGTTTTTGTACTTTTTACCTTATCAAGGGGCTGCGCCGACCTCCGAACTCCCTGCATTGTATTATTTTTTTAGAGGGCTGCTGTTCCCCACACCCTCTGCTAGTAGGCCCCTATAAGTGGCGAGTGGACTACCGCCCCCCCCCAATCCCATGCTTTGTGTTAATTTTGTTTTCATAGGGAACTGGCCACCCCCATACTCCCCGCTGTATCATTATATTTGTCTTTCCAAATTACATCGTTAGCTTATCTCTTGGGTGATGAGGAAAGACATTAAAAATGGATTTGAGGTTCCCTCATTTCCATGTAATTTTTTTGAAAGGAAAATTTGTTTTTTTTTAATTAAACACTTCCGACGCAGGCCACACCCGACACAGAAAAATGTCGGTTCCAAAACTTATATGGCTAACTGCTCCCAGTTTCTAACTTTCATTTGACACCCACCAACATGTTTGATCTAAAAAAAAATTTCGGCCCTTTCGCACCTACACGGAGTGTTGGATTTGCCCCAACTTTGTTAAAATGATAGGTAATTGTAATACCTTTTATTTGATACCATACACCCCTTACCTTCCAACACTCAAAAAAAACAAATTTTCCTGAAATTTTGACCTCCTTCGAAGTCTATGGGAGGGTCCCCCGTTCGGAAGGCAGGGTCCATTAGGGTCTGTGCTATAAGCGCTAAAGTTTAGATTAGCCAAAATTAGTTCATGCGTTCTTTTGATTTGGGAGGGGGGGGGTGGATTTTTACATCCTTAACTCCAAAACAAAACATGTCTGGTTGGACCCCTTTAAATTAATTCCTTATAAAAGAGAATTTTTCCGGGGCTGTGCCAGTGCCGATAAAATGAACTTACTCCGGAAATTTATTTTCCGGAATTTCTTCTAAAAACTAAATAAAGATATTTCAATGATGATATACTCATATTTTTAGGCCATTTTACACAAAAAATTGTATGGGAGCCCCCCTAATTCACCTTTGGGCTTTGAACTGTCCTCATATTACGTCGTATATATTTCGTCAAATACAACATATTATTGTTGATTGAAGTGGATTTTAGATTTGTTTTAATTTTGTATAGAAATTTCACTAAAATAACGGGATATTCTATGAAAAAATTGGTTTTGTTCGATTTTTTAATTAGTGACCCGAAATTAGAAGAAAAATAAAATATGTGCAGCAGGAACCAAAACTGCTCTTGTAAATTTATTTTTAATTTGTTTTAAATAATTTTCTGTGGCATCACACATATCAACAGGATCCCTCCCCCTACCTAGAAGTACTAGTAAATTCTAGTACTTCTACCCCTACCATCACACAACGTCACAATTTTGATAACTTTCTCCCCCCCTTCCCACTTTGGTGTGACGTAATATATGGACGGTCCCTCTTTGCCCAAATACAATCCCAAAGTATGGGACAGTAGTCCCATCAAACCCCATTAAAATTGGGCCAAATCCCTCTACTGGTAAATTTTTTTCTCTATATGCTCATATTTTTCCGCCATTTTTACAAAAAAAAATTATGGGAGCAGCCTTCATGTATATTTAAAGTAAAATCGCTGGGGGCTTATTTTCGTGGTGAATATTTTTTCCTACACGTTTTGACGTATAAAATTAAAATTCACCTCAAATTGTTGTTGTTTTCTGGACATAATTTTAGGGGCTTATTTTTTCACGAAATTGCGTGTTGTCATATCTCTACCTAGAGGTTCCCCAAATGCAATCCCAGAGTATGGGATCACTAATAACTCACCCCCACCAAAATTTCGCCAAATCCGGCTACTGGTTACGAAACTTTCTCAATATGCTCATATTTTCCGGCCATTTTAACAAAAACAAATCGTATGGGAGCCTCGCCCTTTGACTTAGAGACCCTAAATGTACATATAACCAATTCCTTCGACGGGTGTAAAGCTTTCTAGTGTCTGATAATTTGCTGACGAACATGTGTAGACGTAAAAATCGTATGGGAGCCCCCTCCACTTTGACCTATATTTCATCACAAAGTCTCAAACGCCCCCCCCCCTACGAAATTACGTCACAAGAACCAACCCCGCATCCCCACAACTGCATTTTTGTTTGTCAAATTAAACTTTTGCGTATGATTTCCAAAGCGATTTTTTTTAATTTCCTTTAAAACCATAAGTTTTTGAAACTCAGGTTGTAGCAATCCTGCCTCTCTGTTTCTGAATACAAAATATTATTGTTGATTGAAGTGGATTTTAGATTTGTTTTAATTTTGTATAGAAATTTCACTAAAATAACGGGATATTCTATGAAAAAATTGGTTTTGTTCGATTATTTAATTAGTGACCTGAAATTAGAAGAAAAATAAAATATGTGCAGCAGGAACCAAATCTATGCTCTTGTAAATTTATTTTTATTTTTGTTTAAATAATTTTCTGTGGCATCACACATATCAACAGGCCCCCTCCCCCTACCTATATATTTTTACCGCAGTAATACTAAAATCAGCCATATTTCTATATGGCAATCCTAAAATCTTTTTTAGGTATAGTGTAAAATTTTCCCGCTAAAAATGTTCGCTCTTTTGATAGATTTTCGCAAATAAATTTTTCGATTTTTGTGAATAGTTTGTTCAATCAACGAGTAAAGGACGATAATTCAAGCTACGGTGTTTTTATACTAAGTGTCCATTCTGAATTATCTATATTTATTCTGTGGTAGAAGACTACTGGCCATATCCGTTTACTAGTGAAATTATTTTGTCTACATATATACTCACATTTTTAGCCATTTACAATACAAATATTGTATAAGAGTCCGTCTCTCCATAGTCTCTCCTTTATCAGTGTAGTGACACAACTATAAAAACACCCACACCAAAATTTGGCCAAATCGATCCACTGGTGCAAATCCTTTATTAGCCAACTGATTTTTTGCGGAAAGACTTATGGACCTTTTTCTGCTCTCGTTTTTCTGAATCAGGGTATCTCATAAAACCCAAAGAAAATTATTCCAGACATTTGACCATTCTGACCTAAAAAATGGAAGCTTCTTACTATTTATGTATTTACAGAGGATAGATTATGATAAGGATTTTCAATATGAAAAAAATACCAAAATTTAAAATTTGCAAAATAAATAAGTCCCATTCTATTATCAAATGCAACAAACGCACTGAACACACTCAATATATGAATCCATTTAAGTTTGCAGGGATTTTTAATTAGTCATCGAGATCGAGCGCGTATGACGTCATATGGAAAAACAAACAAACGCAGCTGATTTGTATAATTTAGTTATTATTTTTGATATTTTATCTATTTTCAATATTTAGTTATATGATTAAATATAACTGCAAAAGATGTAAGTACCTCCTATTTTATATTTATTATCTTTGAAAAATTTGTCATCAATGCGAATAATTTGGCATTTTTTTATAAATTTTTCGTCTCTTGAATTCGCATAAGTTATAAGTAGAATATATAGACACGTACGTTTTGTATATATAAAAATATTTATCTTATTTTAATAATTTTTAGTGATATTGGGCTCCTGGTAAGGATATATTAGAAACAAAATAGAATATGGACTCTAAAACAAGACTAGATGAGAAGGAAAAACGAGATATTCCACCAGTGGTGCAGAAACTTCTGGCCATTGATGTGGAGATGACTAAACGATTTGTGTCATTTAGTTTAAACTTTGTGCCAATTCGTTCACTTAAAACTCACTGCAAATTTCTAGAGGTATGCATGCCAAATTATTTAAAATATTTTATAATTTTACTTTTTTCGACTGTTGATTTGAAATAATATGTAAATATTTAAAAACAGGCTAATCGGCCTAATTCAAAGCAATTCTCAAATAATTAACTAATGCGGTTCAGCCAGGGCTAAGCGTACCTACCTTTCTTCGCCCAGCCTCAAAACTTTCTTTAAAAAAAAACAAATCTTCCATGAATGTAAACTCAGCACTTATTTGTTTGCAAATTTTTTAAACTCGTCTATGGAGATTCTCAGTCATACTGATGATGGGACGTAGGTAATGAAACGAGTTTTAAGTGCTAAGTTTACTTCATGGATTATTTGTTTTTTTTAACAAAGTTTTGAGACTGGGCGAAGAAAGGTGCGCTTTGCCCTGGCCGACCCCCTTAATTTATTTGAGAATAGCTTTGCTTTGAAATAGACCCAGATTAGCATGTTTTTAAATATTTAAAATATTTTATAAAAATGTAAAATTCTTTCCTCTCGCAGTATTCTTGTCATGGTATAGTGTGGCTTGCAGGATGGTTGGCGTTTTGTTGGTTTTTAGATAATCCAAATATGTACGAAATGCAAATGAATATGTTTCTAGGTAAGTTCCGATTGTCATAGTAGAGATCTTACTACACAATTTTATTGTAGGACTTATACTCGACATTGTATTTGTGGCTGTAATAAAGGCAGCGACAAGACGTCGACGTCCCACAGTAAATGATGATTTCTTCTCAATTGGACCGGACAAATTTAGGTAAATCAGTACAATTGTTGATTCGAATTATAATTTCAATTTTTCTTCCTTAGCTTTCCATCGGGTCATGCGTCTCGAGCTTTTTTCATTCTATTCTTTTTCACCGTTTTGGACCCAGTTTCATTTCTCTTTTGGCCACCACTACTTGCGTGGGCCACAAGCGTAGCCCTGTCTCGTTTATTGCTCTATCGTCATCATATTTTGGATATTTCTGCTGGAGTTGTATTGGCAATTTTTGAAGCAATCGTTCTAAGCGTCATTTGGATGGACAAAGATACATCGAAATGGGTTATGTCGTGGTTGTCTGATGAGAAATTGCCAGGTTATTCGACACAGGAAGAAGTTTTTTAAGAAAGACCAAAGAAATATGTTGTTTTTTCTATCACAATGTTAAAATTCTATAGATATTGTTTGTTGTTTTTCAGTTTATATATTAAAAATTATAAAATAGTTTAAAAAAACAATTATAAACATATTTTAATTTTCTATTGTATCAGTGTTGAGCGGTAGATTTTTTGTAGAAGCAAGCAAAACCGTTACGTTTATTAAAATCTAAATATTCGAAATATCTATTAAGACGGGGATATAGAAATTCATTTCTTTCGTGTATATAATGAACTATAATAAATATATTTGCAATTCATTTTTGTTTTTGCATATTTTTTGTATGTAAAACAGTTTAATAATCTGCAAAAGTGTTAGCAACTGAAAGTAATTACAACAAAAGATTAATTTTAAAAGCGTTACACATTTACACACAAAATACGATTAACAATAAAAGAGATACTGACAACGTAGCACCTGTGTATTGCGCGTTGGTTAATGATAAATGATAATAATATTCAAGTAATTAACAACAAAAAAAGGCATAGAATACAAACAAATACATATACTTTGGGACCACCTTCCAAGCAAAGGCGACTTTTATAAAGTTTTGACGAGGCCTATCAAATTTATAAGTAATTAAATGTTTTTTGTTATTTATTATTTTAAATCATATATTTAGTTTAAGAGTTACTGATACCAATGCAGTGGCTATGAGTCTGACACGAAAAAAGTTGAATTTTTTTCTTTTTTCCATGGATGTAGTAGCATAATGGATATGGCATAATATTACAAAAGTGTGTCGATACCGGAACAAAAATGGCTGAATAAAATATACATTGAAGTTGTATATATTTTTAAAAGAAGGGTTTTTTTGATAATTAAATTTGTTTCCATGGTAACTAACACTACACTTTACAAATAAAATATAAAAATAGGATACACCTATGGTATTTTATATAAGCACAATCAATTAATACCCAGTTTTAATTTTTGTATTGCAATATTTTAACGAAATACACTGATTGCAGCTATTTAATGAATTAAACAAACTTTTATTTTGTAGATTATTTAATAAATAATACAAAATTTCAACAGAAAATGGTTTAAAATCATAAAACACAAAATTTTCCAAATACAAAGTTATATATAAGCTCCTAGGTTCAGACAAAACTTAATTTTTAGGTTAAAAATAATTTATTTTAATTTCTTTATCTGAGAGCATCCAGTTAAACTGAATATCTTTCACTCGACCTTTCATCTCAGTCTTCTAACTAACTCATATTTTGCAATTGTTTATAGGCACACTGTTTCTTCTTTTACATAGAAACTCCATATATGCAATTCTACAGTATCCGGCATCGCTAAAATTACACTCCCACCAGAATCTATCCAAATCTGTCCACATTGATGGTCAAAAGGCACGACAAAAGTATAATTGGTAAATTTTAGGATCACCCTAATTCCAACCATCCTATAATTACATAAAACAAAGAAGGGTCTAATCTAATCAATTTAGATACCAAAAAAATTCTGAAAATTGTATCAAATTCGGAATGGGTTGACAGATCCATCCACTGATGGTAAATATACTTAGTATACAATACGAACAATACGAATTTTAGAGCCACTCTAATTCTGAAGTGACCCATCCTAAAAAAAATACGGTTCTATAATGAATTTTGATAACTAACAAAATCTGAAAATGTCATCAAATTCGGATGGGTACAAAACAGATTCTGGTTAATTTTTTTCATTTTCAGCCATTTTTATAAAATATTTGTATGGAAATCCTCCCCTTAAAGGGCTTTGGGCCCCAAATGAATAGAGAACTAAAAGCCCACCCATTCAAAAATTTCAAAAATGCAAAATGATAGACAAAAGAAAGGATACTTTTCCCTACTTCATTTAAAGCATAAGGCGTTGAACACATTTAGATAAAAAGTGGGTCTTAATCTTTCAGTAATTAGACCATTATCTGACCAAAAATTAAAGTTTGTACTATTTTTGCATACATATAGAAAACTGCATTATTTGAATTTTTTGGTATTTCAATAGTATAAACGAAAAAAACTGCAGCTGCTATATTTAGAGTAAGTTCCATCAAGTATATATATAAAAGTCCTTATATATTTATTGAGTACATAACTTTAAGATGTATAAGTACAACGAAACTCGACAGGTGACTGTTTAAATTTTAAAGATTCCGCAGTTGCAAAAATTTAAATTATAAAAAAAATATTCAATTATGTGAGATGACGAACCAAAATAAATTAATAATTATTTATAAAATTTGTCACATCTGCCTATAAAAATAATATTTTAAAATAAAACAAATTTACCTAATTCATAATTATTATAATATAAAATAATTTAAAAAAATCGGTCCCAGAGCCCCCAGAACAACTGAGATGCTGATTTTGCTATCTTTTAACATTTGAAAACTGACACAAACTAAATCCAATCCCGGAGTAAATTATCATTAAAAACTCATCCTTATACCAAAATTTGGACAAATGTGTCAACTGGTAAAAAACCTTTTCTCTATATGCTCATATTTTTCTGCGATTTTTACCAAAAAAAAAACGTATAGGATCTCCCCCTTGACCTTTGACCTAGAGACTCCAAATTCAAAAACAGAGTATGTTACTACTAAAAACTCACCCCACCAAAATTTGGCTAAATCCGTCTTTTGGTAAAAAAAATTCTCTATATAAGCATATAGATTTTTGGTATTTTTACAAAAAAAATCGTATGGGAGCACCTCCTTACTTTTGGCCGACGTACCCAAAATGCAATACGAGAGTATAAGACTACTAAAAACTCACCCCTTTTAAAATTGGCCCAAATCCGTTCACTAGGAAACAACTTTCTCTATGTGTTCATATTTGTCTGCTATTTTTATCAAAAAAATCGTAGGGAGGCCCTTTGACCTATAATCACCAAATGCAATCCCAGAGTATGGGACCACAAAAAACTCATCCCCACCAAATGTTGTCTAAATCCGTGCACTGGTGTAAAACTTTCGTGTGTCTAATAATTCTCGGACAGAGAGACAGACAGAAAGACCAATAAACAGACAGACAAACAGACAAACAAACAGACTGACAAACAGACGGACGGACGGACACTTTTTTTTAGTTTTTCTGACTCAGGGAATTATAAAACGAGAAAAAACATGGTCCCGGCAATTTGACCATTTTTACCTAAATTAAGGCTTGTACTATTTACATACATTATCCATATATCATATGGATTTTTTGTATTCATAGTAAAACCAAAAAAATATAATCCATTAAAATTATATTTATATCACAATAAAGGCGCGAATTTTCAAATAATTTTTTAATTCACAAATCACAATTACTTAATTCATTAGGTTTACTATTTCGTATATAGCTAACAACTTACTTTTTCTTGATATTTTTCGATTTTTTCTAGCTCTATGCTCTGCTTGATTATTTCCCGTCACAATAGAGACTTTTATTTTAAAATTCATAGTTGACCTATAGTGACCGACCGGTATATTTACACACTCAATTCATATACACGAATGAAAGAGCTTTTTCATATAATTCAAACCATTTTACCAATTATATAGATTTTAATTTTTCTTAGAATTCAACAATGACATCACATTGTCTTCGCTATGTACATTGTGTTTACGGCGAAATTTTTATTTGATAAAAATTATAATTTTTTTTTATTAATTACACCTATATCTTATCAATTAAATTTTGCACAAATCTTTTCGTATATAAAGATTATAGAAAAAATATATATTTGCAATTTTATGTGTTTGCATATAAATGTTCAATTATATTATTTATAAAATTGTATCAAGCGCTATACTAACAAGAAACAATTTATATGGATAATTGTATATCAAACGCTATGTACTATAATATACTGGTTATTTTAAGCACATTAGTTTAATTACAATTTTCTATATAAATAGCTTCGAGTGCATTTACATATCGGTATTTTTTTTTAAACACTACTTGATCATCCGGTGCTAATAAGATTTCTATATACAATATAAAAAATCGCCGGATATGTCGCGGTAAAAAAAAAACAACTAAATTTACGTGAACCTACCGACTATCACGTCTATATAAAAGTATCAATAAATTGAAACTGAAAAACTTTGAACGATTATAAGACAAGTCATATTTAAAATTATATCGTGAATGGAAAAAAAATCTATTAAATTTTACACCTACGATAAAATTTTAAATGCCATATATGAGCTAATATTGTAAACAATATACATATATATCTCTATATACAAGAACTCAAAAAAGTCAAATATTTAATAATAGTATACAAAGCAAAATACGTATATTTATTTTATATACTATAAGTATATTATATAGTGACGAAACATTACATCGATGGTATGCTTCCGTAACCCCTAAACGCACTGAGCCAAAGTTCGTTTGGGGTTCAGTTGTTGTCCCAAATATTTCTGTTTCTGCAACTGTTATTCCCTAAATTTAGATAAGACAACTAAAAATCAGTCACAATTTCATATTATATTCTGTTCTAACAACCAATAGAAAATAAAATTCGCTCCATGTAAAAGAAAATAAGTCACAGCCATCAAAAATAAACTATTTTTTTTTAAATCTTTGTAGTAACAAGAAAGTTGCGTCAACTAAATTCTAAAAACACTTTCTGCATATTACAACCGAATTTTGGAGGTAATAACTAAATATTGGTTGCGACAACCGAATTTCAGTTCTCTGCATGTATGATATTCTCATCATCACAAACCAAAATGACATTTGTTTAGATGTTCCCCTCCGGCGTCCAGCGTCTAAACAGCGTCTGATCAGCGAGTAAAACAGCGTCTGTTCAGCGTATGTTGAAATCCGATTTTAGTATCAGTCTTGTCAGAAAGTTTATATGAAAATCAGCGACTATTTTTTTTCACGACAAAAATTGGATTTTAGGGCCAATTATCGGAATAATACTACATAGTATAATATAATAAGGCATTTAGACGTTCAACAGAGTCTGATCAGCGTTACGGAATTCGATTTAATAACATTTTTTAATCAAGTCAATAAAGATAAAAAAAACATTCGCCGACGGGGTTAAAATTAAATAATGTAGTCTGTACTCAGTACCAAAAACCACAATTTTTAAAACTTATTTTTTAACACTTGACTATAGGAACTAGATAGTCTGAATTTTAAATTTTAAGAAAATGCATTGTTGATTTTGTATTAGGTGTACAAATAATTTATCGCAGTTCAATAGACTGGTGTTAACTGTTTTATTGTAAGTTTATTTATCTGGTAACATCTCAGCATAGTCAGCATAGGGCGAGGCTGAAGGTTTTCAAATTTCCTCCATCATATGGAACTCCTAAATATGGTAAGCTGCTAGCAGCAACAACAAGCAACAACGGAGAAGAAACTTAAGATAAAACCCTATACATAAAAATTGTATAGAGCGCCGGTGTCGGCCAATAAGAAAAATAAAAAAAAAAAACTTAGCATTTAGTTGGTTATGTATACTTATATTTGAACAGAGCTAAATAATAAATGTAGCATTTAAAAAAAAATAGGGCAGTGAGTAGCGTCACGGCTTTGTGTCCAAGAAGTTGCGCGGGTTCGGGACTCAGGAGGGTCAACAAATTTTCACAACTGGTTGGTTGGTTGGTTGGTTACAGTGGCCAGTCCAGCAAACAACTAGACTTCAATTATCAAAAAAATGCCTTTTTGATACCACAAGGA
>JANSTW010047780.1:0-13106 GCA_027564275.1 Diadocidia ferruginosa
AAGCTAGTGAGCATAGGGTCCAATTTTACCCTTTTTTCTATCTGATACCATGGTTTTCATTGACGGCCATATCAAAGATGGAGTGTTGTCAGCAACTCGTACTAGCCATATGTTTTGGTAATAAATATAGGCTGACTTCAAAACCACTGCGATCGCTTTTTAATAACACCTGATATTGAAAGGTGATAGACCCGATCTGAATTTTTTTGTTGACTCTATCGAGCCTCGAACCCACAACATTTTTTTTGCTTTTCGATATATATTTTTAACACTAAACATGGCTTATCGAAAATATATTATTTATCTATTTATAATTTTTTACAAATTCTTTTTACACAGTTTTCTGATAAATCGTTAGATTTTGAGATATGATAAAAATGTAAAAATTTCCCGTGGTGCCACTGTAGTGATTTCGAGAACTAAATATTGTTTTACAAAATCATGTAATTTGTTATTTTCTATAATTCTTGCATGCAAAGTTTGGCGAATCTGAAGTATAGCAAATATGCTTCAAAAAGGACTCCACCCGTCTATCCTGTTTTTTTTAAATTAAGCATACTAGTTAGGATTTTCGAACGTCCAAAGTTGAAAAATTGTACATGTAAAAGAATTTTTTCTATAAATACATAATGTTATGTATATCACAAAAAAAATATAAAAAATTAGGTAATATTTAAAAAAAAAACTTGCCACAATGCCACATATCTGCCTATCATTTTATAAGCAGCACGTAGTAAAAAGTTTTTATAAATAAAAAAGTTTTGTGCATTATCAAAAAGGGTCTGCTTCTTAATTTTTTTGAAAAAGAAAATAAATTTGTGTGCAATGTGTTTCATAGAAGAATCAGCCCTGCACTCCTTAACAAGAGCACTTCGATAAATAAATCAGTATATTAACTTTTTTTAAGTTTGTGGCGCTTTCACTTATTTAGAGAACAAGCGACTATATAATATAAAGCATTTGTATACAAGAAAATTATTATATTTATAATATATATAATATCTGATGTGTACAATAAACCTTATAATATATAATATTTTATATTTTACTCTTATAATGCTTATAATAAATATAGGATTACGTTGAAATCTTTGATTAAAACATAAATTGTCGTTTCGGGTATTAAATTTTATGTTAAATAATATTTTGATATAAAATTTAATAATTACATTTAGTTTGAGAATTTTGCCAACCATGTAAGTATTTTGCTTAGCAGCTATAGGTATTTAATATTATATTTTATTTTATAAAATTGTAGATACGTGTTTATGAGCACATATTATATTGTATATGTACTATAGACTATAGAAAAGATAGTAAATACAAATATGAGGTTAAGTATAGAGTTTTCAATGAATATTAATATACCTACATGGCTACATTATGCTGTAAGAAAATTAGTTGGGCTGAGCTCGTCTCTTCTGCTTTTGATCAAAGCTCATATAGGTAGTATAGTTATATAATATTATATTTATAAAATTACATGCGAATTGGTATAAAATAACGCTTTAAGTTTATGAGATAGAGAAAAAACCTATAGGGCAAAGGCACCAGTGATTGGTACCTGTTCCAATGATTGGCAAAATTCCTTTTTTAAAAAAAATATTTGTGTCTTTTATAATTAATCATCATGAGATAAAAGGCGTACAATATTTTTTTTAATGGATTTTTTTTTTATATGTAAATGCCGACGACGTTAATCAATGAAACAGGTGCCAATCACTTGTACCTTTACCCTATATAGTTGAGTGAAGAACTAATTCTGCTTGTTAGTATATAATATATAACATTTTTTATGACATACATTTAAAATATAATTAAAGACGTGCTTCTGAGTAAAAATTGGACCAAATTAGCACTTAGCAAAGAGCTCCACTTCATAATATTATGTATAATATAAAAAATATAACTATAATAATATATAGACCAAACACACTTGGACTTCTAAGAATACGCGTATATACATACAATATACATATTCCATATGAAGGAGTTCAAGTTATAGCTTGTGCTTCTTCATAAAAATATATAAACATAATATGTAAAAGTAGATAACTACCTATATAATTTCTGTAAAATATTTCTACTAGGAAAATGTGAATTTTTTAAGCTTTTTTAATTTATATAAATTATATAAGACCCTTGAAAGAAAACTAGCTATAATTTTACTTTTTTTTTCGACCGTTGATTTTAAATATGTAAATATTTTAAAACAGGCTATAATCGGTCTAAATTCAAAGTAAAGCTATTCTCAAATAAATTTGTGGGACGACTTGGACAAAGCGGATCTTTCTTCGCCCAGCCTTGAAAAATTTTGTTAACTTTAGAAAAAACGTATACGGATTTGGCCAAAATTTAGTGGGAGTGAGTTTTTAGTGGTCTTATACTCTAGGATTGCATTTGGGATCTATAGCTCTAAGGGGCAATGGGGCTCCCATACGATTTTCTTAATATGAGCAAATAGAGAAAGTTTTTTGCCAGTAGACGGATTTGGCCAAAATTTAATAGGAGTGAGTTTTTAGTGGTCCCATACTCTAAGATTTGATTTGGGATCTATAGCTCAAAGGGGTGGGGTGGCTCCCATACGATTTTTTTGATAAATATGGACAAAACATATTAGCATGTAGAGAAAGTTTTTTACCAATAGACGGATTTGGCCAAATTTTGGTGGGGGTGAGTTTTTGGTAGTCCTTTATAGTTTTGAATAAAATTTGGAGTCATTAAATTTAAGGTTAAGTAGGGCTTTCATTCGATTTTTTTCTTAAAATCGAAGAAAAGTATGAGCAATGAGCATATAGAGAAAAAAAATTTACCAGTAGACGGATTTGGCCATAATTTAGTAAAGGAAGTTCTTTTTCTTTATATTTAAGATCAAGGGAAGGTATTCCCATGAGATTATTTCCAGAACCGAAAATGTGATGAAGTTTTTTTTTTGGTATTTAAGATCAAAGAAAGGTTTTTTATTCAAAAATAAGTTGCTTCCTGGCCAGGTATTCCCATGAGAGTATTTCCAGAACCGAACATGTGACGCAGTTCTTTTTTGGTATTTAAGATCAAATGAAGGTATTTTACCGAACATTAAGTTGCTCTTGTCCAGGTATTCAGATGAGAGTATTTTCAGAACCGAACAAGACAGGACGTTCTTTTTTGGTATTTAAGATCAAGGAATAAGGTATTTTACCAGTAGACGGGTTTCAACAAATTTTGGTGAAGGTGAGGTTTTATTAGTCTTATATTTTGAGGACTGAGATTGCATTTAGAGTCTCTAGGTCAAAAGTGCAGGATAGCTCCCATACGATTTTTCTTAGAAAAGCCGAAAAATTTAAGCAATGAGCATAATAAAGAGACAATTTTTATTACTGGTAGACGGATTTATACACATTTTGGCGAAGATGAGTTTTTAGTAGTCCCATACTATTGCATTTGGAGTTTCTAGGCTTTAATACGACTTTTTTAATCAGGCCGAGATATATGAGTATATAGAGAAAGTTTTTCACCCGTAGTCGGATTTGGCTAAATTTTTGGTTAGAGTGAGTTTTTAGTGGTTCCATTGTCTGGGATTGCATTTTGCAATTTGACAAAATAGGGTACGTTATTAGTGGTCTTTGAATCTGAGATTGTATTTAGAGTCTCCTTGTCAAAAGAAAAGCTGTGCTCCATAATATATATTATAATATTTTTATGCCGAAATATATGAACATTGAGCATTAAGAGACAATTTTACGGATTTTCGTCTTGTTACTACTTACTATTTGGGGTAACTAGGTTAAAGACGAGGAGCTTTCCATCTAATTTTTTGTTGTTGTAAATAAATATTATTTCACATTTTTTGTTCAATAATGTGAAATAATTGAGAATGTTTTGGTTTTTGTCAGTTTTTGAATGTAAAAGTATAGTAAAAGCAGCATCTCAGTTTTGCTGGGGGCTCTTGGACCGATTTTTTTAAAGTACATAGGATTAAAATGAAAAACAAATATTAAATACAACATCACTTCCAAAAGTTTGCGAAAACTCGTAATTTTCATCAGAGAAATGTTTATTCAATTTGATCGTTTTAGGTAAAGGTTATCCCGGACAACATTTGTTTTCTGTGTTATAACTAATAGATATTGAGCTACGGTAAAAGATATCTGTAATATTATCGACTAGACATATACATGATAATATTTGGTTATCGGATCGCTTAGTAAAAACACAATATCTATAAGATATAGCCACATGATATCGATAAGATATCCATTGGACATCTTTATTTTATAGATATCTAGCAGATAAATATATGATATCGTAGCGATATAAATAATTTTTTTTTCTATATTTAGATGATATCAATAATATAACGATAAGATACGGGATTTTGTATCTTATAGATAACTGTTAGATATCGAGATTATATAGAGTTCAAGATTTTAAAATATAAAAAAAAATGTATGACATGTAAATATTTCAAAACAGTCTAATCGGTCTAATTCAAAGTAAGCGTACCGTTCTTCGTCCAGCCTCAAAAATTTGTTTTTTAAACAAATAAGTCATGGAAAAAACTATGCACCTACAACTTGATTCGGGACCTTTGTTCCATCATTAGTATGCCTGGTAATCTCCATAGACAAGTTCAAAAAATATGTAAACCAAAAAATAAAGCCATAACATTATTTACATATTGCTTTAACGAATTTAAATCGAAATGAAGTTTCTTTTGTGAATAGTGGGGTTTAGTAATACGTCGTGATCGTAGCGATATTGATAAGATATCTTTTAGATAATGAAAATTTTTTTGTTTTTAAGATAACCATATGATATCAGTACGATATCATAATGACATTTTGAGTTGTCAACTTACTGTAAAAAATGCTAGAGGAAAAGTTTAATCGTTTAAAAGTTATTTGGGTTCCTCCGTAAGTACCTCTGCTTTACTAGAAGGCACTCTTAAATATGTTGGTTTAAAAATTAGGAAAAAGCTTTTGGGCGTTAAGTTTTTTGAGTATTATGTCATATTATGTCATAACTCACCTCATTTCGACAATTTAAAAATAATGTCATTCCAGACTCCCCGCGCATCATGTGTGGGGAAAATTTAAAACAAAACTCTTCGCTTTATACGCATCATAAATGCAATTTTAAAACATTTTAAATTTAAATTGTTATTTAATATGCACTGCGAAAAAAGCCCTTTTGTATATACAACTTTATAACATATTTTTATTCAATTTATATGCTGCACATTTATTTCATAAAATAAAATATACTTTGCATATACATTGTATGTGCAGATTAAGTGGACTGTATACCTACAATATATGATATGGGTGGCCGGTGGGGTGGTGGTGTATATATATTATGGCAGTGGATGGAGAAAAATATGTTATTTATAAAGCAATAAAATGGCAAATTTATTTAATTTTTGTAGTTAATAAATTTATGTTTTTTTTTGCATTGTAAAAATATAGTTTTATATTTTATTTTATAAAATGCTCGCGATAATGAAACAATAAAATTATTGTTTTGTTATAAGGTTTTGTGGTGAATGTTTTGTGGGTTGGGGACTTGTAAAATATAACAGTGTTCCATAGAACAAAGTGTTGTTTGAAGAGGAAACTGGGTGGTTTAATATGCCCGATAAGTGTGTGTGTGTGTGTATGGGTAACCCATATTTTCCTCCTATAATAATACGTTTACACAATTCATAAACATAAATATATTTTGTTAAATGTGTACTCTTTGCAGAGGTGATAATTTTAAATTAAATTTACAATATTAACTGTATATACATAGCAAAGGCGAATAATTCAAATTTGGCATGTGTGTCATGCTTCCGCAACTGTAATATAAATAATAAATTTCTTAAATTTCTTAAAATATTTTTTCGCATTCGTAAATTTTAAATAAGCATAAACAAAAATAAATTTAATCAAAATATTTACTTTTCAAACTCATTATAGGTAGCAGAGACACACTATGGAAATTATACAAGACAGTTTTCTATTTTCTATTGTGTGATGTTGCATTTATATGCTTTTTCTTTTCTCACACTATTTTTCTCACCTCCTGATTGAGTGCATCATTTATCGTTTGAAACAACAAATCTAAAAACAGCTTCCTCACAGACAATGTTCCCGCTTCGTAGCTGATACATACCTATGTATATTTGCTAAGGGTTGCAAAATAAAGTTTTGTATATGAAAATGTTTTTGTTGTTGTTCCGTTTTTTTTTTGGTAAAACAGAAGTGCCACATTTGAATGTTTAATTGCAACAACTCTGTTGTAAAACATAAATCGTTCGTATGTTTTGTATAATTGCAGCCTGTTTTTCCACTGAGTTGTTCACATTATATTATTATTATTTGAAATTGTGTACGCAGAGAAAGAGGAAGGATATTTTTTCTTCTTGTTTTCTATTTTAAGCAACAGGGTTTTATGTTTTTTTTTTTAGTTTATCTTTTCCCAAAAATATCTACTTCATATAAATGGTGTATATGTTCGTTTAGCACAGAAAAAAGATAAATATGTTTCCTCTATATATAAGGCAGCAGCATCGGTTCTATATGTTTGTACATAAATTAATATGCGAATGAATAAATTTTATGACATTGTTGGTATCAGCTATAGTTATAGAACATACAGCGAGTGTTTAATAAAAGTTTCTGTAAATAACTCATATTATATAGAATAATATAAAGGAAATTTTAAATTTAATTATAATTTATCAGATCGAAAATAATTTAATTAAATAAAGTTTTAATATGCGGAATATTTATGTTTAAACAAATGGAATGAAGAGATCGAGAAAAATATATAGTTAATTGTTAAATAAGATGACGTTATTATATTATTTTATAATTTTGAATTTTTATTTAGTTGCAACTATCTATAATCTATGTATATGTAGGTATCACATATCTATTATTCTGTTCTTCTTTTTTTTAAGTGAAAACTTATTTGGGTGCGTTGAGCTTATTTAAGAAGAAATATGATTTCGCGTTCCAACATCATCGAATTATCAAATGGGAGGAGCTTGAGATACATAGGTATATAAAGAAGCAACATTTAATTTCAGCAGTCATTATGGTTTAGTCTTGCAACAAATAGAGGAAAAGGTCTTATATATTTGTTATATAGAATTTCATAGAATATATAAGGATAGAATATATAGAATTGTTTTAAAAAAGTAACTTTATAATAATATTTAAATCTAAAAACATTCACATCAGTCAGTCCTATTTTTTGCATATGCGCATTTAGGGCGTTATGACCGGTGATGATGCTAACCACATCCTCACATTTCTTTCGAGGTATGAAAAAGCTAGATTTGGTTGTTTTCTCAGATATCGTACTGAGGAAGATCTTAGTTTAATAGCAGCTTGTGAGCCGTGAGGTGGGTGAATTGCAAAGAGCCGCAATGGCCGCCTGGCTGTCAGAATAGAAGTTAAAACCACAGCAACAACAATGCGAAAGTTTCGGCGTGGAAAACTGTACAAATTTTACCAAGATTATAAAAGATTTTGCTCTGTGCTAGAGGAAAAGACAACCGCTCCCGAGTCTTCCTCTATCAATGACCCATCAGAAAAAATATTTATGGTACAGGGCACTACTATAGAGTATACCGTTCCTTCTTCCATTCTTCTTTACTGGGTATGATGACAGTATATTATTGGCCGAAAATAAAGTATGGAATCGTCTTGTCAGCTGGCACACCTAAAAGTATCATAAGAATAAATATTTTAAATTTAAGATTTCGTATAATTTTACTTTTTTCGACCGTTGATTTGGGTACAACAACACTATGAAAAATCTCCATCAATGGCAGTAAAAAGAGAGATAAAGTAAAAAGCTTTCAATATCTTGGAAGCTATATATAACAGAAGATATTAGGAAGTTTCCCACAGATCTAACATAATTTAAAAATAAGAAAATATAAGACGATCTGCCTTTCTGTCTTACCAATGTTTAAATAGCTTTATTCAGCATATCGAATTTATTTTAAATATTAAAAATATTACAAAATCTTAAAATATATGTTCATTTTTTAAAACAGGCTAATCGGTCTAATTCAAAGTAAAGCTGATTCAAACTAAATCAGTGGGTCGGCTTGTGCAAAGCGTACCTTTCTTCGGTCAGCTTTGAAAATTTTTGTTAACTCTAGAAAAATACTTAGTTTTTTTAAACAAACAAATTTTAAACTCGTCTGTGGAGTTTCTCAGTTATACTGATGATAAGACGTACGTCCCGAAACGAGTTTTAAGTGCTGAGATTGTGATGGATTTTTTGTTTTAAGAAAAAACTAAGTATTTTCCTAGAGTTAACAAAATTTTTCAAGGTTGGGCGAATAAAGGTAAAATTATCAAATGGAGTAATAAGTTCTATTTACTCTCTCATCATCACCGGGTAGACCATGTACGGACCAGGCGATTTGTATAGATCAAAGGACTAGTATTGCTCACTTAATCTTTGCCTAACTTATTAACTTTCCGCCATGACCCAGTCACGGCAGCATGCCAAATGCACGGAAATCGCTGGAGAAACTCCTTCTAGGCGTATCTCATCTATGAGATAACCTGGTAAATGTGTATGCAGAAGAAACATAATATGTAGACCCATCAGGCAAACTAAGCGAGTTCAGCCTGAAAGTAGGGTCTTTTTTCAAGATCCTTATCAGCCTGGCCGTTTCCCTTGTGTTGGCCATACTACTGGTGAAAAACTTAAAAGATTCCCACTTGCTTTTGCAAATCATCCTTTTATAAGTACTTTGAGATATTTTGTTTATTATCCAGTCAGCCTTTAAACCTATTCTCAGGGCTTTGTTTAGAAGCTTTCTGGGATCTATACAAAGCATACCCAAATCAGAATTCCACTTTTAGGTTATATTACAAACTTATAGGATATTAAATTATCTTTCATTTGGCTTATAACATGACCGATATAAGCACTTCTAATGTCCAAATCGGTCATGTTATATTATGTCAAATGTCAAACAATATCCTATAAAGTTTGTAATATACTCCAAAAGAATAAGTTTTAAATTTTGTATGTAACCAACTTCCAAATTTAGTCCAAAAACCGGACAAAAATTCGGTTTCCCATGGTCAAACTTTATAGGATTTTATTTTGGGAGATACTGAGAACAAAACTAACCAAAAAATTAAGAGAATTTTTGCACAAAAAAAAGCTATCTTTCCTAGGCTACTAACCTTCAATAGTTCACTCACTAGTATACATTACCTTTACCATTACGTTCCAATAAATATGTTATCAGTGTTATCAGTGGTTAGTACTTTATATTACAGCTGTTTACAGTAAGTAAATCAAGACTCTCTAGACACTTCCCTGTGGTACTCCTACCATAATTGAATGCAAATTCGATTAAGCCTACTCATGTAAGACTTATAAATTTTCTATCAAACATCATCTTATATATTAAAAGGCCCTGATACCAATTCTTGTCGAAAGTTAGTTTTTTAGAAAGTTCTCTCAGTTTAGAAGAAACTTATTTGAGATTAGGAGATTTTCAGAATTTATATTTTTTTTAATTTCCAGTTTCATTAATCTGATTTGATGTTTGAAATACAGGAGTTGGATCAGATTTGATGTTGTGAGTGGATGAAATGTTGTTTATTCAAATAAAGTGTGAGAAATTCTCAAATTTGAATCCTGATATCCTAAACAATGAAGTTCGTAGGTACTTCTATTCTAAACATTTAAACTCAATCACGTTGAACAAATTAGAAACATTAATTTATGCGTTTATATTTAGTTTTGGTATAACGATATAATGTGGGTTTGTACAAAATCTTCTATATATAATTATATTTAAATTAATTTTCCTCTATTACAATAATTATTATTATTATGATTCTTGCGATAAAAAGGTCAGCATTTTCTATATATAACTACCAAGTACCAATATATAATTTTATTCTGTGGTAAAATATGCAAACATCATATTATTTAATTTAATAATCAAAACCTTTGCAGCAACAACAAAATATCGCAAAAAAATCCATATTGATAGAATATATGGGTAAAATAATTCTGGCAAAGTATTTTTATATAATATGTTATGTGTATAGTATATAGTTCTATAGTGTTGTAAACATCGAAGGGAAATTGAGATATTATTAAAAGCATGTTATCGGAAACCGCCACCATGTGTAGTGTAGTGTAGTATCAAATCCCCTATGCACTACAAAAACCTCAACACACATTTTGCTATCACTATAATAATTGTAATAAAATATAAAATATATTCTGGTTACACGGTAAATTAAATTGGGCAAAAAAATTGCATTAAACTGAATTTCCTATGTAAAATCAACAGATACTGCTATGACTTTTTATATAAAGTAAAAACTTAAGCCACTATAATCACTAAAAACATAGCTAGTGGAAGACAAGTCAAATATTATCAATAATATCAAATCAATAACAAATCAATATCAAATTAATATCAAATCAATATCAAATCAATATCAAATCAATATCAAATCAATTTCAAATCAATATCAAATCGATATCAAATCAATATCAAATAAATATCAAATCAATATCAAATCAATATCAAATCAATATCAAATCAATATCAAATCAATATCAAATAAATATCAAACCAATATAAAATCCATATCAAATCAATACCGAATTAATATCAATATAATTACATATTAGGACGGAGCGTAACTTGTCTTTTTTCCCCAGTTTCATCTGGCCTACCCACAGAGCACGGAATAGAAATTAATTGGTAATTTTATTTCACTACCTTCTGTTGATTTTACATAATTAGAATCAGTTCAATATCATGGCGTTGTTGGCTGAAATATAGAGCCTTCCGTTTCAAAACGGAATGTGATGATATTTGATACAAACTTTTCTCCCTGTGCAAACCATAACCCAGAATCCACAACAAGATATGTAAAACTTGTTTGCCGAAAAGCATTACCAACGTTAGAGACAAAAAGAGATTTTAGGATATTTTTGTTTTTTTTTTATTTGGGAGTGTGCGGAGTTAGAAATATGTGGAATTTTGAGCTGTGGGTAAGTTAAGGTTGAAATCCTTCTCGATTATATTTTGTAAAAAATTAAAACCACCTAAGAACTGCATACAAAATTTAAAATTTTTAGTCCTTTTTTTAATTTTGAAGATAAAAAAGATACTGATAATATTGTCAGAAAGGACCATTTTTTTTTTTTATTTATTGTTGATAGAAAAGTCAACTATTCCGAGGGCAGACCAGATGAAATTCTAAAAAAAAACAATTTATACTCCGCCCTATCCCATAATATGTCGAAACACATTTTCCGTGTACATTTCAGGACTTTCTATACATTTTATTATAATGTAAAATATCGAATGAAAATATTTTGCTTTTATATATTAATATATTGAATATTATTATATTACCAAACTGGAGTTGTAATGAAAATGTGTATAAAAATATACATGGAAAGAGTTCAGTATCTAAAAATATATATATTATATATAGCTAGTAGCTAGTGCTAGATATACTCAACACTCCAAAGGTCGAAGAGGCTGCAGCTTGCCATGTTCAATAAATTCTTAGGCATGGGGTAACCAAACCATGTTCTGCATCCAAAAAATACAACAGCAAACAAAACTGTCGGCAAGCACTTTGATGATTAATAGATTGTTTATGCAAACATTTAAATTTGTGCGTGTCTGTACCATAATACTGTACGGTAATATTAAAACGCAATCTCATCTCTTTGTTATACGCATATAATATTAGCATGATGATGATGATGATGAAGCCGCTTTTAATGGAAGATTTTGATTAAATTATCAGATTTTTTTTTTCAATGTTGACAAATTTATTTTAAGATAATGCTTTATGGATAAAATATCAATATTTATAGATAATGCTTTTTTATCGACAATCGCACTTAAACTAATACTTGTATATTTAAAATAAATAGATTACAAGTATTGTTATAACACAAACAGCGAGCTTGGATCAGTGGTAAGCATCTTTTTTCTGTTTTCGTGACCGAAATATTTTCTAAACTTGACTATCACATTTCGTTCACAGGTGTTTAAACCCATTTTTGACCGCACAAAAATTTTTTTCAGCTTATTGATCTTGTTTTAAATAAAAAACAATCACAATTAGTCTGTTTTTAATATTTATAGAAGTTTCATCTAATATATAGACATCATCAGATAATTAATACAAAATTTAAAACTAAATCACATTTAAAAATCAATGCGTATACTAACGATTGTCAGAAGGACTTTAATACTATAAAAAGTTTTTTATTATTTTTATTGGGATGATACTCGCTTGCACATTTTAAGTGGAATTGATAAGGCGTATAATAAGTAGAACTGGGATTGACTACTCGACATACTCTGCGGAATCCGAGTAATGACATATCGAGAGTGGCAGTGGCCATAAACTGGTATCTACAAGGTAATCGCAGACTAGGCCGCCCTAAGGCTTCGAGGAGTCGAACATCGTTGCAGGAAGGACAAGCTGAAGTGAAGAAATAGCGTATTCTGTTGAAATTTGCAAAAACTATTGTGAGAAATTGCGGACATTTGTGGATGCTCTAGTAGTAAAGGACAAGATGATGACTATTAAAACTATTATCAATCATTTTATCTCCAGTGTACTGGCTAAATTATTAGAAATACAGTTAGAAATATTACTAGAATAACTACAACAAATTTTCAAGAATATCTTCGTTTTCACTTCTTCCACCAAATTTATATTGAGGAAAAATAATTACAACCGTCTTTTCCTCATTATCACACCAGTTTCAAATACATTTAGGAATTTTTGGACGATTAAACTTTGACATAATCTCAAAAAAGATATCGTTTCGAGCTGTAGTTATGCGTTTTCGCAACATTTAAATGTATAGCGCAATTATACTATTTTAAAATTAATATATTGAGTCTATGTCGTACCACCGAAAGTGCCTACCATTGAAAGTGCGTATTACCGAATTTCCAACCACTGAATTCCCTTACACCAAATGCCGTACCACAGAATTTTCTACCACCGAAAGGGCGCACTACAGAGATCGAAGCGAATGACTTTTCGTCTCGCTGCTGCTCGACACATTTTTTGACCTTGCTGCTCGCTGCTCAGCAC
>JANSTW010047791.1:0-23791 GCA_027564275.1 Diadocidia ferruginosa
ATCTCCCTTTACCAATGTATTCTTCACACATAAGAAACGATTGGAAGCATTGAGCCCTATCAGTTTCTTAAAAAAAATATACTTTACGTTACGGAATATAACAAATCTTTAGTATCTAAATGGCGTATTGCTTCCCTTTCCTTAAATCTAACGCTTCGGCACTGGAACATACCAAGGATGTAATAAAATTTTTGAAATATATGATTTAAAACTACAAATATAAATTTAAAAAAAAATTAAAAGATTTTCTCATCGGTACCCAAAAATTGTCTAGTTCCTATAGGGATAAAAAGTTAAATCCATATTTATTTTTCTTGAAAATTTTAGGTTGTTACAAAATTCTACAAATTTCGTATAATTTATTTAAATTTGAATTATGTATTATCTATAATTTAAAATAGTTTATAGTTTTTATCAAAAAATGATTATGAAATCTGTGATTAAAAATGTTAAACTTGCACCGTAATATCGTCTGATACCATTTTTATTGTTCCCCATATTGCAGACGACTATATATAATTTACATATAACCATATTTAGATAAAATCTTTAATTTCCCAACAAAAATATGTTAAATATTTAAAAAAAAAATTATAATTATAAATCTGGCGACTATATATATGTGCTTCAGACTATATGTTAAAGAGTTAAAAATTCATATTATATGAACTTTATAAAAATACATTTTTTAATTATCAAACTCCCACCCACCATGCACTATGCGAGTTCACTATCAAATAGGCGCGTATATATCATAACATACATAGACATACACTGTGAGCTTAAGATTATGTTAAAAAATATTATGAAGAAATCTCTGTAGCCAAACATTAAATTATTGTTTACTTCTTTAAGAAATAAATATTTGAAGAAAAACTCTTTTTTAGCATCATCTTTCGTGTATATACATTAGGTTAAATCAGTTGGTGAATGTCTTTCGCGGTGAAAAGAGCTTTAAATTTGATAACTTTGTTGAGTGCGCGGTTATTGCACGGTGAACAAATTAATTAAATTACTACAAACCTTTAAAAACTATATGAATTATTAAAAATCGAACAAACAAAAATTAGTTTAGTGATTCTTATAACAAGTACCTGCATAAATTGGATAAAAATCAATAATAGAGAAAATGAATTGGGCAAGTTTAAATTGAATTATTCAAGATATGCTAAAATTATCAATAATATATTTAAAAAAAAGCTTTTATATTAAAAATATTACCCATAAAAATTATTATAAATTTGAATGAAAGTTTTTTTTTCTACTTCATCTTTTTGATTTATAAAGAAATTATTAAAAATTGTTAAAAGAAAAATTTCTATATATCATAATATTCCGAAAAATATAATTTAGTTGTAATATGTTATTATATGTTTTAACCCATAAAAATATGCATGTTTAACTCGCGCTATGTTTTTAAATAATTTATTTCTAACAATTAAATTCAATGAATTTTTGTATTTTATTTAAGATGTTTGTGCGGTGGCTAGGAAGCGGAAAAAGTAAATTGTTTTGTTATTATTTATTGAGATTTTTTTCCATAATTAATTAGACTTAAGAATTATGACGTGCTGTTTTTGTTTAAATTCATTTACAATTAAAATTATGTTTCCGTTGAGACACAATATATAATGCCTTTTGAGACTTTTAATTTTTGGTTTTGAAAAGTCCACTTATATATAATTGACTATGGAAGAAATAAATTGAGAATTGATTTGCTGAAATGATTTACAATAAAAAGTATATAAGAAATAAGGAATTAAAGGCATTTTTGATTCAGAATGCAAATTATGCAAAAACTTGTTTAAAAATGATACAAGCTTTAAGAACAATGTGTTTTTACTTTTTTTTTTACAAATTTTTCAAAAATATAATAAGAAAATAGCGTAGCTAAGTCTGTATGCAATTTTAAACAAGACAAAAAGAAGTGATTTTTTCATCTTATACAGAAAATATTAAATAATTTAAATAAGTTAATAATTAAATTCAACAACTAACTAACTATTCCGAAAATTAAATTCACAGAACGTTCCAGAAAACAATTTTTCTAAAGACATTTGTTAAAAAACACTATTATTACACAAATCGCTTATGCAAATTTTAGTTTGTTTTATGTTATTCAAATCGTTAAATGTATTTTAATTATGTTTGTATAAATTACCAATCATATTTATGAGTTTTCTTGTATACATATTTTTAAATTTTACAATTGATAAATGAAATGATGTTTTCCAATTCGCTATGTATACCTCGGCCGCAGAGTGCAAAGTATTTCTAATTTTTATTGTGTATGCAAATTTTCTAAATAACTCTATTGTGTTTTAGACATATAGAAGATGTACACAATTTCTCTTCAATCTATATGTTATAGGTAATAAGTAATAATATATAAAACCTTTTATATCTTATAAAACCAAAGAAATATAACCAATAATTTAAAAAAGAACCTATAATTTATAATGCATTTCCATATATTAAATATGTACACATTTTATATTGTATTATTATTAAAAGAAAAAAGTATAATTTTGTGCACTGACTGACTAGCCATATCCGATGTATCGATTTTATTTCATTTTCAACACATAAATCCAATAAAAAAAAAGTTTTATTTCTTTTTAAAACGTCGCAGTTTGAATCTCAAATCAAGTAGTTCCCGCACGTATAAGGAAGGTTGCAGATTAAAGATGGTTGTTGCACTTGCAATGTTTTATTTGGGATTGCCGACAAAACTGCATGGATATTTTTATATTTAAATTGTTTAAGCTTCCTTAAATAAATTTACAGATAGATAATTTATTGTATAATCTTCTTTGGTGTATATTATATATGCATCACACAAATTATATTTTATATATGAAGCCAATATATAACCATTTATATATAAATCCATATACAGGAAACTTTAATTCTTTAAAGTTAAAATATTATTGAGTTGTCTACATTTTTTCTATTTTAAATAAATCAAATAATTAAGACAACTATTTTTTAATCTAATTATAAGTAAATTTGTATCCCTAATAATTTACTACATTGAGTCAATCATACTTACATTTATTTAAATTATCTTAAATTTTAAATAAACTGATAACTTTAATATAGAAAAATTCAAGTCTGTAATTCAAACGTATATTACAACTTAACATACTTTTAAAACTTTATTGATAAAAATCTATCTATTTACCTTAATTCAAATTTATATTAATAAAAAAATATTATTAATAGAATCTCATTTGAACTAATTTAATATAATCAGACATCTCAGCTATATACATACAAATAAAAAATGATAATTTTATTGTTTATAGCTTCTGGAGAAAAAAAAACCGTCTTTATAACCTTTCCATGTGCATATTTTCTTAATTAAAATTAATAAATAAAATAACATTAAATTACATTCTTTTTAAAAAAAGAAGCTAAATATATAATTTACACCACACGATATATGTTAATACAGCCGCATTATTAAGAATACAAAATTACGTTTTTCAAATAAATTATATGGGATTAATTTAAATCATATTTCTGGCGTATGTATATTTTAGTATTAAAAATATGATTAATATAATAAATTATCCGCATTTTTTTAAGTTATAAGAAGAATTTATATTATATAAACTTTAGATCTATTTTTTTCAAATGTTTTAAATATTATTTACACACTTCCTCATGTGTGTTTGTTTTGATTTCTTCGCAGAAAAATATTTAAATAAATTAATGCTTCTTTGTAATAATATTTTTACATATTACAAATAACACGGAATAATCATATCTTTAATAATTTGTTTTACAACATACAACATATATATTATCTTATCGATAATAATAAACATAATCTTCTACATGATTTGTTGCTTTGCTTAGTAAAAAATGTGAAATAAATTAATTTTAGTTATAGTTACTCAAAAAATAATACAATTAACCGCGGAAATTGAAAAGAAATTCAATTGTAAATTTGTAAATTATTATATTTAATTATGTTTATTATTATTTTAATTAAAATAAATTACTGTAAGATATTTTAAAACTCTAAATTTTGACGTTTGTTAATGATTGAAACGAATATCGCTTCTCCCTATTAGATTTTGAGATAAAATTCCAATTTTATTTTGTTAAAAAAAATGCTTTTTAGAATACATAAGTTATTCAAATAAAGAAGTCATAAGCAATCAATTTTATATAGAAAAATTTAATTTGAAATATTATTTTAAAAATTATATAGGAAGTACCTTACACGAAAGACTACAAGCGACGAACTCTTATTTAATTTCTTTTCGATGAGCTCACAGTGCAGAATTTTAGTATCTTATACTAAAGCTACAGGCGACGAACTATTACTTTATTTCTTTTCGATGAGCTTACAGTAGAGACTTTTAGTACCTTTTACGAAAGACTCCAGGCAACGAAGTCTTATTTAATTTCTTTTCGATGAGCTTACAGTGCAGAATTTCAGTACCTTATACTAAAGACTACAGGCGACGAACTCTTACTTAATTTCTTTTCGATGAGCTTACAGTAGAGACTTTTAGTACCTTATGCGAAAGACTACAGGCGACGAACCCTTATTTAATTTCTTTGCAATGAGCTTACAGTGCAGAATATTAGTACCTTATACGAAAAATTACAGGCGACAAACTCTTACCTAATTTCTTTTCGATGAGCTTACAGTGCAGAATTTTAATACGAAAGACTACAGGCGACGAACACTTTTAATTAGGAAAACAAATCTTAAAAAACTAAATAATTTTAAATGTTGTTTATTTTCAATAAAAAATAAAATAATTCTTTCAATTATTATTATTTAAAAAAATGTTATACAAAAGAACAAAAGACTTTAAGCGACGAACCTTTTGCTATATAGAAAATAGATATACAAATCTTAGTACCAATCTATTTACAAAATATTTAATTAGTTGAAAAATAAAACGAAATCTTATGACTATTTTAAATACATAAATTACAAGCAGCAAATGAAAATGAAAATTAAAACAAAAAATGGTCAAATACTATATACATAAAAAATCTATATTCTCTAAAGATGAGCTATCTTCAATATAAATCTTGATATAAACTTTAGTATAAATAACCATGAACTTCAATTATATAGCAATCATTTTCTATATAGTAAAAAAAAAACCATTTGTATTTAAATTAAAGACACAACAACACGTATTTTTTCTCTCTATAAACAATTATTATTATTAATAGTTTATTTAATGACTAAAAATAATAATTTGTTTTTGTCCGCATTTGACTATATATTATGCATCAATATAATAATATTAATTTAAATATAATTGTGTGGCGGTTAAATTCAAAAATAAAATATTTTGATTGTCTATTTAACTATTCTTAAATGTTTTTTTTTTTCAATGTTTTTTTTCGTATTGTAAAATCATATATACTAGAGAAAAGAGTGATGTTTTCTTAAACAGGTAGCATATGGGATGATCCATCATTTAGAGAAAAAATCATCTTTTACATTTATTATAAAAATAATGATCTGTTATACAACATATATATATGTTATTAAAATTCTTTATGTGGGTATTTCATATATAATATATATTTATAGACATTTAAATTTGTATATATCTAATTTATAGAAAAAATCTTCTGAATAATTTAATTTAATATAATTGACTGTCTTCATCAATTTGTTGATTTACACATTATTATTGCTCGCGGATGATTGATTATATAAAAATTTGGTGATGGACACTATGGATATTGGATTATATATTTTCAATTTTATTGTCGGTTAATTATAAGAAGAAGAAAAAATTAAATTATCGTATCATAAGCAACTTAAATTGTTTTTTTATTAGTAAAACTTAATTTATTTAATAAAACTTTATACATTGGCGAAAGTTTAAAATTGATATAAATTATGTGAATCATCAAATAGTAATTTTTACCTCTATATAGAAACGCACATATTTAAATTATTAAAAAATTATATAAAGTTCTTCGCCATATCATCATAAAGCAATAAAATTTAATGCGCCCGCAAAATTAACCCTTTTAGCAAATACTTTGTCACGCATTATTACTAGTAAATTATACAGCTGATAGATTCTTTGGCGAGAACGTGTTTTACCAAAGGCGCATACATAGTTGTAAGTTGGATTCAAATGTTCAATCAACATTTATAAATATCAACATATATTTTCGTATATAGAAAATGGTTTAATGGTCGGAAATATATATAGAAATATTTGCCTATAAAATAAATTTATTGCTTTATCGAGCTGTAGTTTTTGTATATACAATTTACATGAATTAATAATAAAAAAGATTTTTTTTTTAAATTCTCATAAACCTATTAAATTCTACTATATAATTTAAAGTGTAATCTCTTAATTTATTTTTTTAAATTGTTGTAAAAAATATATATTTAGTATGGGTTTTTACAATACACTTGATTTCAGTATCAAATAAAAATATTAGCAGAATTTATTTAAAATTAGGATATGTTTTTATAATTTTTATTTTATTACACAGAGTTATTAAATTTTACAATTTTTAAATTAAATAGAAAAAATTAACTAAAAAACAATTTTTTTTATTTAAAATAAATATGAAATTTTCTTGTCATTATATTGCATATATTATATAATTATATCAACGTTATTGAATCTGAAAATTCGCTTAGTATTTTAGACATATTTAATAAAAATCTTAAAATTTCTTTGCGAAAAAAATTGGTTTCAATTAAGTAATATGAAATTAATAATTTTATTTATCTATACTTTCAATAAAATATTTAAAAAAAAATATTATTAAACCACGTATAAAATTATACAATAATAATCTAATTCAATTTGGCCATACCGCATTATATATTAGTATTTATTGAAAATCGCAAACAAACACAAAATTAAAAACGAAGAAAGTTTATTAAAAATTAAGTGTATGCGGCGCAATATATTTATATTTAAGAAATTTATGCAAATACACGTTTAATGCTTAATTAAAAAATATATTATAAGTTTTTAAGTAATAAATATTTGTAAAAAGTATATAATATATAAAATCTGGTATTTTAATAATTTAATTAAAACAAATATATACGAGTCTATATGAGCAAAAATATTGAAATTAAATTTTATATTTGAATATTTTTTAGAAATTTTATTTTATAAATTAAATCTAATAAACATAATGTATCGTTTGTATATTTTGTATATATATAGCTTTAGGTATATTTATAGTAAATATTTATATAAATTATTTAAAAAATAAATATCACACCTATTTGTGTATGAAAATGTTCTATTTAAAAGTATATACAATAAATTAAAGTTATTATTAGATGTTAACATGTTTGAGCACTTAGCTATAGATATCTGTACTGTGTACACTGCGTACATACAATAAAAATAAATTATATTGAAAACATTATAAGCTGTTATATTTACATTAATCTTTTATCTACATATATTTACTTAATAAAATAATATTTATAATCTAAAATGGTACAGGTTTCCTAAAGGCCAACAATAGAAATGGTTAAGAAAAAAAAATCAATTTTACTCGCAAATATCTCCATAAAATTGATTTTATATGAAAACGCTGGAAGATTTCTATTGGGAAAATATATATTTCTCAAAACTTTTACGACAAGCTTTATTTTTTTGAAGGGTGATAAAAAACCCGGACGATTTCTATACAGGGAAAAATTACTATTTAGATCTTTTAATTAAAGTCAATTTTCTGTTTTTTCATCGTATTTCGATTACAAAACCTTAAGATTTCTATTGTATATTGATGTAAATATGCAAAAATTTCTATTGGGAAAAATATCTATTTGACTAAACTTGAGGAAAATATTTTATTGTTTATATCTTGCTGAAAAACCTTTTATACTGAGTAAAATGTCTTATGCCTTTAACTCACACTAGTTCTGTTGAGGTTATTGCTTCCATACCTCTTAAGTTACGATTTAATACAATTTACTCAAAATTTCGTCTTAGTTTTATATCTGGTCCAAATAACGTGCTAAGGTTCAAGCTGTCAAATAGCCGAAGTTTTAAACCGAAGGTTCGTTAACTGCGTTGGAAATCCCATCAATCAATATATGTGTCCATGCAGCGGCGTATTTCCCTATAGGTCACTTAGGCAAATGCCTTGGACTCCCGACTCAAGGGGGCCCTAAATTATATGCTATTATTTTTAATTTTAATACATATTTTAGTTATTTGAAATATATATACACAAATTCAAGACTCGAGGAACCCACAAACTATAAAATTTCTTGTTTTAAGATATTTTGTTGCCAAAAAACTTCGCTGCGCAGCAATTCTAATTTGATATATGTAATGATGTATACCAGTAAAAATATACAGATTTCTATTAAATAGTCAAACAAATATTTTAGTGATACAAATATAAAATAATACAAATTAATACAAATAAGTTTTAATTATTGAAACTTGACAAAACTGCGGTTGCTAATCAACAAGTCCTTCTCACCGCCATAGTACGTGGAGATTAGGTTTTCAAATGTTTATTAAGTTTAATTCATATAAATAATTTGATGATGTCTATATATTAGACGAAACGTCAATAAATAATTTAAGCAGACGATAGATTGTTTTTTATTTAAATTAAGACCGCTAAACTGAAAAAATTTGGATTAAATTCTATTAATCACTATAACTACTATTTTTCGGTCGATAAAAACCAAAACATCACAAACGGAATGTAATTTGTGCGATATTTATTTCAGAAAATCTAACCTTATACTACTTTTATCCGAAACTGTGAAATTAATATTTAGTCTCAGGGCACTAAATTCGTTTCGACTCTTTTTTGGTTTAAATCAGTGAGCCTTTATGTAATAAAAAGTGTTTATTTTATCTTAGTAGATGTTTATATTTTGCTAAACTTAATGGAAACAATGTTTTCTTAACATCTTGATACTTGATACATCTTAAGCAATTGCCACTTTAATTAAATTTCCAATGGAGAAATTTTGTTCCTTCATATCTGACTATAAAAAGCTTGAAAATGTAGATTTAGAAAAATTTCATTTCAAATTTCTTTGCGTTTTGTTGAAAAAACTTAAAGATTTCTGAAAAAGTCTTTTTAACAAAATTTTATGAAAACCATCTTTTCTTCCTATCATCAATTTAATTTAATTTAAAATTTTCTTTGGAAAAAATGTCGTAATCAAAATTTACTTAAAAACTATCTCTTCTATAAGTATTACAAATGAAAAATCTGAGGATTTCTATAATTTATTCATAAAAAAATGATGAAAAACAATCGTTTAAAGGAAAAACTTAAACATTTTTATATTGGACAAAATGTCTTTTAGCAGAATTTCGTTTGAAGCAATGTGTTTATTGTATCTCAATATAAAAATCTGAAGACTGTAAAAAACTACCATTTATCCAAATTTAATGGATATCTTATGTAGGAACAAATTTATGAAAATACTCTATTTTCTAATTCTAATGTAAAATCTAATATCTTCTATACCGTACACACTCTGATGAAACGCTCATGATTGAATCTATAATCTATACTATAATTGTTTGTTAATTTAATTAGAAAACATAAACATAAAAGTCATCGATATTTTTACTTATTCTTTACCATTTACAAAGATTGTTAACTAATTGTTAACATTCAATTTAATTTTTTGCATATAGCTGTGAATAATTGTTTTTTTTATATTCTAGTAATCCATACCCAAATTATTATTATATTGATGAATTTATGATCTTTATTTTTTGTAATAAAATCTGATATCATCTTACTGCACATGTACAATATGATACGACTGTACATGGATTTAATATTATATCCAACTAAACCGCAAGTATTTTAAGTACCAGTAAAGTTCCGAAAACTTTCTCCCATATTGTTGTATATACAAGAGTTAGTTAGTTAGCAAAAATATTTATTTTGCACCATCATAACTTTTTTTATGTTCATGTTCACAATTCACATACACAAAAAAACTGAATATAAATATAAATAAAATAATAATAATAATTTTATTAATGTTTTTTGCATTATTTTGTACAACTATATATACTATACAATGGAGGACAACAATTTGTTAACGAAAGAAAATGTGAAAATTATATAAAGGAGAGGCGTAATTTTTTATTGTAATTTTTTTTTGTAATTTTTTTTTTCTATTATACAATGCACAACAATATAATGTGGTGAATTTTTTTGCTAAAGGTCAATGCTTGTAGATTTGATATTTTGGTATCTATATAGCCTAGGTAATATATGATTAACGATAAATTTGTTAAAATGATGAGTCTGGGAATTTGTATTTTTGTAGACGTATCTGAAATGGTGCACATTATATTTTATTAAATAAATTATTGATGTTTTTCTTGCATTATAATATTTTATTATTGAAAAATATAAAGTTAATATTTTTTTTAAATGGAATATCAATTTATATTATTCAAAGTATATATTTGTTTAAGACTTTATATATAATTATTATAAATTATATAAATACAAAATGTATATAGAAACGAGAATTGATATAGTGGCTGACTTGCATATAATTTGGCAGTAATATGTTTTTTTTACCAACCATCTTACCAACCAATGTTTACCAACCATGTTATTTTCAGTTAAATTGTTTATTTTTGATAAATATAAAACTAAATAATTAGTATTATTGAATGTTTACTGCCACTTGTTAAACGTATAAATGTATACAATTATATACATATATTATATGCTAAAGAACCAATGATCTACGACATCTGTTTGCAACTGTTTTTTTTTGTAAAAAAAATTTAAATTTAATTAATAAACTGCGTTTTAGAATAATATATTTGTTTGTAAAACTTGTTAAAGTAAATATTATTGATCATCATTCATATGCGGATTAAAGACATAGATAGCACGCTTTATAATAATATCATTGACAATTTTAGCAACCAGTTTTCTAAAAAAAAATATTTATATTCACGGAAATTTTAAATTTATTAACAATAACAATAACTTTACCTATATTGTCGCTTGTATATATTATTAAGGTAATAAAGTGTCTTATTAGAGGTCACAAAAAATAACTCTTAAACTAATATTTTTAAAATATAAAGAATTTATCGCTTATAGACAAGAAATTTGCGTATACAAAATATTTTAAGGTATCTTTGAAGGTATACCATAGTCAATAAAGCCAATGAATATATTATATTTTAAATTACATTTTTATATTATTTCTAAAAACAAAGTAATAAATAAAGATTAATAAAAAAGTGAAATTTTTGACATCTCTTCCAAGTCGGAATGTTTTTAACAATATTGTTTATATATTATATAGTGACATACACCTTATATTTTTAACTACTTGGGCATATAATAGTTTTTTGCATCATTATATTGCTTAACTTATCCATAATATTCAATATTTATATAATAACTTTAAAGAGGTTTATGTTATATAGAAATATACATTCTGTTATACCATCCTTTAATAATATAATTATTTTTATAATAATAATAATCGTAAAAAAAACAAGTTGTCTTCTTTAAATTAATTGCAAATTTACTTATGCGATGACATCACCGAGATTATTAATAAAATAAATTGGAAATAATACTTTCTTTTGGTCAATTAGTTTTTTTTAGGAGCTATCTATATAGCTATATATTTTCTCAAGAGATTTTGATAATGAAATATTTATTTAAATGGACATATGATATGGTTGGTCATTAAAGCAAATTTAAAAATTATATATTTAAAATAATTAATCGAAACAAGAAAATTAAATTTACTTCCTTATAAAAATTAGACGAGTTTTTGTTAGGTATAAAGTCTGATATTATTTACACGCAATATCGATTGATATTTAAATTAAAAACCATTTACAAAAATTATGTCGCACAATTTTATTTAAATGCGGAAGATTTTAGTAACTATATTTATTATAATTTTGTTTAATATTTTGTATATACAAAGGTGTTGATGTTAAATTTTTCAAATATATATAGTTAACCTTTTCATATATATTGATTTATCCATAAACCAGTGTGACGAGATTCATATTTATGATACAATAAAGCATGTCATATATAGCTAATATATACTATTACATATATAGCATAAGGAAATCAATAAAAAACAAAAATATATTCCCGAGGCTTTTCACACAAAACAAAAAAAAAATATTGATCTTTGATTCTTCTTAATTCTTTGCATTTATCGCACATAAAATATGTTTTAAATATATATGAATGTTATGGGCATATATTGTTAAATATTTAATAAAACTATTTAATTGTTTTCTAATGTACACCTTTTAGTTTGTAACTATTTATTATAAAATATTTGATCTTTTTCTAAAAATTTACGATAAAATATGTACCATATTTGTACGTATAACTTTTCCATATCTATTAATATATGAGAGTGCATAAAATTGCATGAACTTTTGACTTATTTTGTTTATAGAAATATCTACTTATATGCGGTATGCGAATAGTTGTTTTAGTTATATTTTAGTATGGGTAAACTAATGATTTTCACCCACTATATCTGACTTAAATGAATTAAAAAAATTGTAGAGGAGAATTTTCGTGTACATATAATAAACAACAACAATATTATTGCATTTATTTTTAACATAAAATAATATGCATTTAAAATGGAATTACATTTATTTTTATAATGGTAAGTGTGTTACCACTATATGTTTACACTTGTTTATAGTTTTAGTAAAACACGAAAATATATATATTGGCGATAATTTATTGATTTTCGAACATATATATAACAACAAATGTCTTAAGCCGTATAGACAATATTATTTCTTGTTTTATTGTGATATTATAAATTGTTTGTATATATAGAAAATGTTTCGAAAAAAAAACACTAAACAATGGAAAATTATGGTGTAAAATATATGTATATTGACACTATGATGGATAATCTTTATCGATAATTTATGTAATATGTGGAATTTTAAAATATCACTTACTTTAAGTTTGTTTCCTATTCTATTGTTCTGTGGACAAAAAAAACGTAAATAATACTATATAATCAATATTGTTACATTTTGATTTAATCTTTTGCATTTCATACTATAAAGATTATATATTATATAATATAGAGTTAAATGTTATTATTGTTGAAATTAGGATGTATTGTTACAAGTTACAATATATAGTTGATATTGTTTAAAAGGATAGTTTTTCATATTATTCAGATTACTTTAAATAAACAATTTCTTAAACTACCAAAAATGTCAATATTTATGAAGGTTCGTCACCAACAGTCTTTTGTATATTAAAATAAATATGACAAACCCTGTTACGATTTATTATTAACTCTAACCCAGTTCCTATTTTATTGATTTTAGAGTTTCTAAAATCTTCATATATAAAAAATATAAAAAATCCCAGAGCCCCAGTCGGTTAGGTACTAACTTATTATTAAAATAAATAAAAACTCACACAAATGTCTAATCTTAACTAATAGTATAATATACTTTTACAAGAAGCCCGCCTCTTCTTTAACCTAAAAATCCCAAATCTAATCCCAGACTATTAAAAAATTAAAATCTCATTATCACCAAAATTCGGTAGAATCCGTCAACGGGTAAAAATCTTTATCTGTATGTTCATATTTATTTTAAAAAATATATCGTTCGGGAGCATCCCCTCCGCTTTGGCCAAATGCAATTCCAGAGTATAGGCTTACTAAAAACTCATCCTCAAATTGGCAAAATCCATCAACTGCTGTAACATTTTCTTGTGTCTGATATTTTGCGGACAAAAATATGTATGGATGGAGAAACAGACGGACGGACAGACACTTTTTCAGGGCATTATAAAACGAAAAAAAATTGGTCCCTCAATTTACCCATTTTGACCTAAATAAAGACTTGTACAAAACCAACTTTATATATTATTTATGTGAATTTTTTATATGAATAGTAAAAACAAAAATGTAGTGGCATGTTGGCTCCTCTGAACACTCCACAGTAACTCTTGACCATTTTGGTGAATATTTGACGAATCTTGCGTTACGAGGAAAGAAGAAATGTATGTTTATTTTTTGCACTTATCAATAAAAGTGTTTTCACAGAAGTCACATTTCTGTTTTTTTTTTTAATTTGCCTTATAAGTTTCTTCTGAGTTAACATAATTCAAAATTGGTTGAAAAATACAAAATACAATTTTATTGCTCAAAATATTGAAAATAATTAGAATAATATTTTCTTCGTAATTGAATTGGCGTGGTATCAGATAGAAAAAAGGGTAAAATGGTCTCTATGCTCCCTGGCTTTGAATTAAGGGATACACGAGGATTATTATTGGTGAAAAGTACGTTTTATAATAAGTCGAAATTGCACGTCACAGATATATACTGTATGTAAATTCTAAAATATTTAGGTTCGTCACTTGCAGTCTTTCGATATTTCGATTAAAATTATATAATATGTATAAAGAAACCTAAAACATAACTTTTTCCTTCAACTGTATATTATTTATCTGATCGATTATTATCGATTGCTAGTTATTTCTACAAAAAGTATGTTTTTCTCGTTCTAGAATTCCATCGTATGAACATATTTTTTGTTTTAAAACTGCATATAATTGTCCGATTAAGCTATAAAATATTTGTTTTTTTGTACAAATTATAAACTAATTAATACAAGACATTCACCGCGCAAAAAAAACACATTTAATCGATATTATATTGTGTTAAATTATTATTATAGAAAATATATATTGGAAATAAAAAATATGTTTCATATAGACGATTTATATGTACAACATAATAAATATTTTCAAAAGATTGATTATATTTTCAGCAACATATAATTTTTTTTTTTCAAAAAAAAAAATACTTTCGCTAATTGGTTGTGCGGTTATTGATGAAAAATTATGCTGTTGATAGAAACTATACATCAATAAATATTAAATCATATTTTTTTGTTAATCTGCATTTTTATAAATATTTATACAACAGAAATTATTACGTATACTATATCAATCACAATATGTGAACATTTTTCCCGTCGTAAAGTTTTTGCTTTAGTTTACTAAGTGTTTGTTATAAAATAGAGAAGTTTACAAATTTAGTTAAAAATTCAACAGATTTTGATTATGGTGTTTCAACAGTGATTCACCACTGCACTGACTCTATATATTTTGAAAATTAAATTGCAAGTAAATAATAAATTGTACAAGTCATTCAAACATTTTTGTTTAAAATTATTAATTGCAGCTAGATTTTATTATTTAAAGAAATCGCATTACATTTGACGCCCAACTTTCAGCCCACTAGAATTTACATAAGAGTAACTTTGCGAATTTAGCTACAATTAATTAATAGTATAATACAGATTTGTGTATACAGATATTGATTTATACAAAAAATTGTCAAATTTATTAAAAAATTAACAGTTTATGAAATATGTATAAAATCAAGTTTAAAACTCCAACTAAAGAAATTAATTTATTAAAAAAAAATTACCGTCCATCTTCAATTGTAAACCATTGCTATATGGATTACATAACATTAATAAAAGATGCTCAATGTATTTAATGTCTACTAAGAAAAATTTATTTAACATAAATTATGATTTGACATTTTAGAAAATATTATATGTACATGTTTCATAACTCGGCCCTTTATTAAACGTGCAATATATATATTGAAATGTTTATACTAAAGATATAAAGCAATAATTTACAAAAAAAACTCAATATTTATTGTTATTTTTAAAAATTTCAATAAATTTGTAAAAGTTGAAAAAACATAAAATCATATACATTATATATATATGTATAATGAAAATGATGTAAATTAAAAAAATAAACATTTTAACCAATTTATTGGAATTTCTTTTTTTCATGAATGAAATTTTACTCTTAACATAATTATTGCGCAGCGGCGAGTAGTGGGTCATTCATATATTATATTTTGTGGTTATTATCCGCTTTTTTATTATTATTTTTTTTTTAAATCATCATAAAATATGTATATGTGTGTAAAATCAACCAAACTTATATATTATAATGACTTGAGTATCTCTTCGCTAAAAAATTTTACAATAATTTTTTGTGCAAAATTATTTTACCATTAAAAACAGCGAAAAAAAGTGTGAACCAATCGGTCAACATAGTAATTTTTTCTCTTGTTTCTTTTATTGTTTATAGACAAAAAACAAAAATGTTTAAATTTGGGAATTAAATATAAATCAAAACATAAAATGATTTAATATACAAGCAAATTAAGCTGTCTTATATACAAGTTGTCATGTTAGTGAAATCAGATGTCAAGCAAACAATTTTTTTTTTGTTTAAATGAAGAGTTGTTAAACGATTTTTAATATCTTTATTATTAAGCTGTGGGCATTGTTCTTGTTCATGTTTTTTTTTTCTTTTAAAAGTATATTGTTTTGATATATAATTTAATTAATCATTCATACTTATATTTTAAGCCAGTAATGTTATGAATTTATTTTAATTATATATGTAAAATCAACAAGTGTAGTAACATTAGTTTTAGAATTTAGTTGTAAATTCAATTGAATATTATTGATTTTACCTCTTCTTTTCTTTCTGTGTGTAGTGTATATAGACATTATATTATGATGAATGATTTAAATTTAAATATTAAATTTCTTTTTATATTGTTTTATGTAATTTACAAAAATATTAACAATGTGATATTGTAAAAATTGATTAATTAAATGGTTTTTCTCAATTTATAAGTAAAATGCCTTAATAAAAAAAAAATACAAAACATTTGTGTAAAACACTATGTGTAATCAATACATTCTATCTGAGCGGTGGAATTGGCTGCGTAAAATGTCAATTAGCACATTTTTACATAATTATATGCGCTGTCAAATTTCATTTACAATTTAATTTTCTATTTTAATTGAAGGATAAAGGATCACAAAAAACATGCTAATTAATCACATCGCGTATATAAGATTTACATAGTGAAAGCTATTAATTATAATAAAAAATAAAATACGCACATAAATATCTAATATTATTATTATATCTTATAGGTCACAAAAGTCATATATTGAATGAAAAAAATTACAAAATTTAATATATTGTCAGTGCGCAGACTGTATATAACTAGATATTTTAGATTTTCAACATAAATTATCTGTTTATTATTCATATGTAAAGAAAAAACTTGTATTATGCATTGAAAAGTCATATAAAAAACTTTATAGTCAGCGATAACAAGTAGACATGTTATAAAAGAATATTTTTTTCTGATAAAAAATATCTATCAATATTGTATACTTACTACATGAAGTGATACGTCTCTATATTGTTTAATTGGATTGGCACGCCCAAACAAATGAGATATATATAATTATCCTATATTATATTACCTAAAATAAACTATTACTTTCAATATTTTGCAATATATATATATAATTATATAATATGTTATTCGTACTCGTGTACATACTTATAATAAAATAATTGTAAGAAGAATTTTGCCAAATATAATAAATTACCTAGATGCGATGTATATCGAAAATCGTGATGATTATAAATTGATTAATTTTTTACATTTAAAATGTCCTTAGGCATTTTGTTAAAATTAATTACAAAAAATGATCGAGTTAATTAAATTATTCCTTATGTATATTTTAACATCATATACTAAATTATAATGTAATATATTTAAAATAAATGATACAATAAAAATAATAACTTAATCAAATAAACGTCTTTATATTATAAAGATATTTATTATTATCCAAACTCAACATCTAATAATATACTTTGTATATATATAATTTTAAACAAACAAAATAATAATTTTGTTAAGGTGTTTTTTTTCTTTTGATCAAAATCTATTCAATAACTATGGTAGAAGAGGCATATATACAATTTACACTGGCATTAAAAAAATGATTTTATTGTATATACGATTTGTAAAAAAGTTTAAAAATATTTTAAATAAATTTCACATACCTATATATTTAAGCAAATAAATTGTATTATTTCTACGTTGAAAATAGAAAATTACACGAGAGAATCGTGGGAATTTAAAGCTCACTATATATAGACATAAATTTTAAGGTTTTATTTTATATATATTTAAACTGAATTAAGGTATTTTGTATATTTGTTCAATTAAGGTACAAATAAAGTTTTAAAGAAAAACATTCACTGTTCAAATATACCTTCATTTAGTTAAATAAATTATTTACGTTGAAATTTTTCATACAAAACTTTAAAGTTTAAATTGAATGAGTTAAAATTCATAATGGGACAATTTTTTGTAAAACATGCTACAATTGCCGCGACATAATATATTATTATATATATGCAGCGATATAATCTTAATTGATGAAATTCAAAAGCTTTATATATTGTCATCGCAATACTATAAATAATGTTAAAAATTTTAAATAATTTTCATTCTATATAAAATAATGTTGTCTTTTTGTTGTTTATTCAATTTGAAATTTGAATGCCGTATAATAAAAGAAAATTGATTGATATAAAGTGTCTATTTAACCTTTATATATAGTTCTTGTTATATAATTTATATTGTTAAATAAAATACGGTCATATTAATAAATAATAATTCGTCCGAAATCATTGAAGGGTAAAATTGTATACAAATATTTTAATTATTATTATCAATTTAGGGCAAAGGTACCAGTGATTGGCACCTGTTTCACCTACGGCATTTAAATCGAAAATTTAAGAACAAAAGCTACTATAATTTTTTGATAATAATTTTCGGCCAATATCAATCACCTCGCCTCAGTTTAAAAAAAATACAACTTTTATAATGTTATAAATTATAATCATAATATAAAAGCCGTATACATTTTTTTAAGTCGAATTCTTGTTTATTTATTTTTGTTGTTTTTAAATGCCGGGTGACAATTACTGGAACAAGTGCCAATCACTGGTACCATTGCCCAACCACATTATTTATTAAATCATTATTTTGCTGCTTAAGCGGTTGTTTTTTTTTATCTATTTTGCATGCTCTCGACCAATTTTTGTTTCATCAGTTTAGCAATGAAACAATTTTTGTTTACGTTTCGAATATATTTTATTATCCTCATCAGTACATTTTCTTTTCATATAAACATAAAATTTTTGATCTTAACACCTGATTTATGAAATATATTAGAAAAATTAACATTTTCATTATACCAGAATTCTGACAAGAGAAAATTAAAAAAAAAAGTTTTGAATTTGAGGAAGTCGTAAAGGATTTTAGATACATTTTAAAAGTATTTTTACGAAAAAAGACAATATACGAAATAAAAATAAAAATACCTTGGTAAATTATTTTCAATTGATCATTCTATGTGTCGTTGGACATCAGTCAACAGAAAAGCTCATCTATAAACTATAGATATATTCATATATATATAAATATTGTAAAATATATGCAATATTTAACATTTAATACAAAACTGCAAAAAAAACAATAATTATATAATGGACTGAGGTCGTTTCTTCACAGCATCAAGGTCTTTTTCCTTATTATCCTATACTATATAATATATAGATATATCATTGCAAATGCATTTGTATATATAATAAATAAACAAATAAATTTTCTAAATAAAACTTGTTTAATGTTTATTTTTACAATATAAAATATACATTATACATATTATATAAATATAGTTAAAATAATATTGTAATTCGCTAATATTATAATCCATTAATTGTATAATATTATATTAAAAAGTTTGATTTGATGCGATGACATGCACATTATATGTATATATACGAGAAAGAAAATATTTTCTCCTTATATATTTTCATATTTCTATATAACTTTATATGAAAACCTCACTTTGATGTTGTATGTTCAATATTGAATACAATATAAATTATATTGAATATATTATAATAGAAATAAATGTTAACAATCATCTGTTTGTATGGACGTTTCACTCTTAGTTGACTTCTAATACATTGCATATATTATGCTGTTTTGTATAAAGTTATATAGAAAGGTCAATATTTATTTTAAAATATTTATATATATAAATATATCGATGTATGAATTCAAATAAAGCGTAACATCAGCCTGTTATTGATGAAAATTTATAAGAAACACAGATTCTTACAATATAACACATATACTATACATATATTTATTTTATATTTTTTCACTCTTTATAACTCCCCCAAAAACTTTTTTTTATCACAACAATAACAATCAAAACATAAAAAACGTTTAAATTTTTGTATGGAAAATCGTTGAAAATTGTGTTTAATTTTAATTTGTAAATTAATTTAATCAATAATAATAAATACCTTATTAATGGTTTTACTATTTGGATATATAAACTAATGAAACAAAATAATAAAATAGTTTTTAAGAAATTTATAATTATTTACATATTATTTTGATTTAAATAATAAATAAAATATATTGTTTGTAATATATATCTCCATACAAAAAAAAAGATTTTTCTTAGGTACTACAACTAGTGTGACTGGTGGTGAAATTTTAGAATTATTATAATCCATCTATTAAAGTAAATAAAACAAATTTGAATTTCTTTTAATTTGTTCATTGATTATGTTACATTTTATTTGAGTTAAGCCAAAGTCAAATAAACATAAAATTATGAGTTACATAAATATAAACTTTAAACCTTATATGATGTGCCACATGTATTTTGTAATTTTAATAATTTGTTGACTAATTTAAAGGAAAAAATTATATATTTTTCATGATTTCTTATCTTATTATGCTAATACAGAATTTTTACAAATAATAATTAATAATAATCTGTAAATTACTAACTACTATAACTACATATTGTCACCAAAAAATAATTTCTATATACAAAAATCTTGTAAATTACAGCATAATGTTTTATTCACCCACAATTACTATAATTAAATACAAATTAAATGAGCATAATGATATGTTTACAAGCATTATATATAAAAGCTTAAGCATATAAATATATAAATATATTTATTTATAATTGTATTTAATAAATATAATCGTGACAATTTAAATTATCACGAGTTTTTAATATATATGTACAAGTACATTATTAAAAGTAAATTTTTTATTTATAAAAATTAAACAATGCATTGTAAAAAATTCAAATTAATGCTCATATGTGATACATAAACATATTATAAATAAATTACATATAGAGAAATAACATAAATTCTATTTTTAAATAAATTAATAAATGAGAAACAAGAAACAATTAATAGAAAATTGCATAAAAGCTTCTTCTTTGGGCCTATTTTAAAAGCAATATATCTATTTCTTTGAACTGAAATTAAAAACATTTGACACAAAAATTTATTTTGAATAATATAACATATAGTTTACACTTTACATAATTTAAACCTTTCTATTACTATTTTACAAAATGTCTCTTAAAACTTATATAATTTTTTTGGTCACAATCTACAACACAGTAATTTTTCCATTTTAAATTTATTGCAATTTAAAACCAAAATTTTTAAGCACACAAAATTAACGTGCTTGCATAATTTTGTTTAGGTAACTATATCGCATAAATATGCTCATCTATATTGATATTCAACATAAAGATTCAATTAGATAAAAGAGCGATCAACCGAAACCACTAAAAATTTTGGTTATGCGATCATTTAAAGCTTTTTATAAAAATTCCGCTTAATTTTAAACTATATTTTAAATAAACACAAATATTTTACATATAATTTATTTCCATAAACACAAATTTCAGAAATTTTTATCAAAGCAAAGAAATTCAACTTATTTTTATGTTGCGACTATGAAACTTTAACGAATATAATGGATATTTTAAACAACAACATAATGTAAATTAAATTTGTATATATAAAATATGTATATACAATTTATTTAATTCATAATATTATATATGCTTTTATTTATGTAATAAAAGGTATATTATAATATACCTTTTATTTAATGTATATATATAATATATATAAGTTTATAAATGTTTTTATATAATATATTCCCTGTAATGTTTATAAAATCGAATATATACATTATGATGTATGTATAAGAAAAAGGTAAGGTGAATCTTTTTTTAAAATGGAAAGTGTATTAAAATAAATCTATTAACATGTTCTCTATAATATGTTAAAATTTATATATACATAACATATATATAAAATGTATGTTCATGATTTATTGTTAATGCGGATTATCTCTATATATACATATAAAATGTAGTACATTATATACACAAAAATGATTCATAGCTGTAGTTATCTTGCAATTTAAATATTTTATTTTTTATGTTTAAAATATCAACTATATATTTTTCACATATTATAACGTATACATTATGTACCTTTATACTTAAGACATGTCAAGATAATAATCACTTTTTAACATAAGAAATTATATTTTGTTTAACAATTAGGATTTAGCCGCGCTTATAAAGAGTTTAACAATATAACCCAGAAAAAAAATTGTGCAAAAATGTAATGTATCTTTTGCACACATATATTTTAATATGAGCATAAAATATAGATTTAAATGAAAAATTTGAATTTAATTGTTTTTATGTAATATACGCATAGAGGTGATCACATTTTTTTCAAACATTAAGTATTATATATGCAATTTTTTTCATTTACATTATGATGTCATTATATATATATATATAATTTAGTGTGGCGCAAAATGGTTCAAATTCTCTATAATTTTTTTATTTCGATTATAATTTTTTTTTGGAAATAATAATATAATAATAAACAATACAAATTTTTAAATATACATATATCTCGCCAATTTTTGTTTTGCCAATTCATGTACCCTATATTCATACCTAATTTCATAATTAGAAACTAAGTTTTAGCATATATACATATCACATACATCAAGCTACTATACTAATAATAAAATAAAAATAAAATTATGAAATGTGATTTTAAAACCTTTTTCAACATATTTAATAATAGTTTCTATAAGCAGTCTCTCTATACCGCAAAAAAGCATCAAATTATATCTAATAAAATAATATATTTAAATAAAAATGGCAACAATATAGTTTTTATTACAATGCGAATAAAATAAAATTATTTTAACAAAATATACCGCATTTGATATTTCCATATATATAATTTAGGTTAATTATTTGGCACACAATAGGATGCAAAACCTTGTAGAGCAGACAAACAAACACACAAAAAAACGTTGCAATTCAAAATTATAATTTTTTTTAAATTTTATGAAATTAAGACATCATACTTATACATGTGAAAAATAATTAAATATAATAAAATTATATATATAAACTTAGTATAGATCTTGTTAACGTTCAATCAATTAAATAAAAATAATATATTTATAAACAGAATATCTCTTCAAATGCCATGGTTATTTGATTGATCTATATATAACATTTTACTAAAAACTACTTAAAATTAAAGAAGATTTTCTAATTATAATGATCAAAAAATTAAATATACAATTAAATTGAATTATTTTCTACAGTATACTTCAATCAAAATCGACATTTTTATTTATTAAATAATTATATTTCTTTTCCTATACGAATATTATATAAATTAAGTCAATTACACATTAACATAATTATACATTTTTTATATGCTCTTATATACATAATATGATTAAGAGTTTTAATAACCCTAAATTATAATATAATAATAAAAAATAATATTTTAATTAATTGTTTGGATATAAAGTTATAAAGAAGATTGAATTGTTAATGTGAGAAAATAGTTATACATGCTGCAATATAAAATACTGGTGGCAATAAATTGTGCAAGGTCGTTGGTTTTAAGCACAAAAAAAATGTAAAGCTAAACAAAAAAA
>JANSTW010047792.1:0-13105 GCA_027564275.1 Diadocidia ferruginosa
TAATATCCTATATCCTTTTCTACCATAGTAAATTATAGCGCGTTTTTTTGAAAGACTGCAGACATTATTTTCGATAGAAATCTGCAATAGATTAATTTCTAAATTGTCAAACAGAGGGCGGTTGCGGTAAATATTTATTTAATTTTTCTTTAATAAAAATGCGCTTTTAATTATGCAACAACTTAATAATAAAATTTTTTGTTAAATAATATTTACTGCCAATTACTCTTGTTATTATACAATTCTCAAAATACTTTATAATAAGCATTTTCTTGTTATAGGATTAAGATTTATAGAATTTTCCGTTTAGATTCTGTTTTCTTCATTTCTATAACAAATTTTTATTTTAATAAAATTTTGCGCATTAAATTTTTTATAAACTAAAAAAAACTATTTATATTGTTTCATTTTACGCAAGATTTTTGTTTTCTTAAATTGTTTTTTAAATGTAATGTTTTCTTTCATTTAAAGTGGCATGTAATTTTTTTTTTGCCAAGTTTGCTGCATTTAAAAGTATGTTAAATTTTGTTTATTTATAGCTTGTTTCTGATTAAAAGTTTAATTTTTTATGAACTATTTTTTATTATTGTTTACAAAAACTTTAAATATTGATATAAAATTATTAATTAACACTTATAATAGACTTCTTTGCTTTTTGACGTTTTAAATTTTTTTTTGAAGGAAGATTGCGAAATTTAAAAACAGATTTCTAATAGTTAAAATTTTTATTTATTATAAAGTTTTGCTTAAAATTATATTTTAATTTTATATATTACAAATACAACTTTTTGACCCTAAATTTATTGCTTTAACTTTCACATTTTAGCAGTGATTATTACATTGGCCTTTTGATATAATTATTTTACTTGAAAAACTTGAGTGCAAAGTGCATTTATTTAAAAAAAATGTTTCGACATTTTCTAATGATTTTTGGAGCAATTTTTATTCTTATTGCTTCAAACAACTTATAGTATGCGAAGTGGTGATTTGCTGGACAAAGAATCTAAGCCTTTATATAAATTGTCTCAGTTAGAACCATCAACACTAGTAAATATTTGGGATGACGTAGATGGTGACACCGAAACTTGCAGCAATGAATTTACCCTTAATTTTGATACTCTTTCTGTTCAAGATTTTCCAGCTAAGGAAAATATAGTAGAAAAAAAGTGGAATACCTTAGATGAAGTTGAACAACTTGTTGAAGAATTGAAAAGAGTTGAAGAAGGTTGATTTTTTAAATAAGTTATATTTTACAAAATATATTTTAGGTGATCTAATTAACCTGGACGCTACGGTAGACAACCTTGTGCCGGTTAATGATGTGAATTGCATTTTATTATCGTTGTCACAAAACAATGTTAAAGATAACATAGACGCTTCAACTTCTAAGTTAACGGATACGCGTAAATCAACCAATTTAAAAGGTATTTTTAATATGAAGTTACTTATACATAAAAAAAATGAATGTAATAAATTTTAGATGAAGAAGAATTCCTACACACAAATTACAGACTTTTACCAAAGCAAGCTATTATCTATGATTACACAACACAGCCAGTCATTGTGGAAGAAATTAGACGTAAATTTCTACCTCACTTTAATACAACAAATATTCCCTTTCTGCGACCTATTATTATTGACGGTGTAGGATTGGTAAAAGCATATTGGAATTGTTGCTGCATCAATGCAACACAATTTTCGTACTGATTTCTTTAATATAAATTTTAGTTAATTCAAAACAAGTATTTATAGTCTACGCTTAAGCTTAAAATGAGCTATCTAAACATGGAAAATTTTTAAGTTTAATTTGTTTTTGACTAACAAATTTTAGAATAAAAAATACAATTAAATTTATATTTATGTTTATCAAAAGAAGTAATTCAAGTCTTTAATCTAATACACATTTTTACTGTATAAATCGCAATTTTCCATGTTTACTGTTCCAAATTATTATAAAATTTTGTAAACCTTTTGTTAAGCAACAATTTGGAATTTATAGTTTTCCAATTGTGCCAATAATGCGATGTATGTTCTATTGGATTTCAAAAGGACATTCAACAGTATTGTGTTTTCCATCATTGTTTAATCCCATTACAAATGAAGAATTTCATGCCACTATATTACAGAAAAAAAGTATTCAGACGCTTCAGAAGTTTAAATTATGTAGAATTTTTGAGACAGAATCTGAAGAAGACAATAAGAAATGGCGAGTTATTTTTAAACATTTTACTTTATATTCTAACTGAAAGTAGCATAATTTTAAATTAAAAAGTTTAAAGAAAGTGTAAAACGTTTTAAGACGAGATGAGTTAGTTGGCACGAAACAATAATAAACCATTTTAGTTATTTCGTCTTTGTTAGAAAACTTTGAAGCTCCTTTTCTTTAAATTGATTTTTTCTTTTACAACATAAAAATTTGAATAGATTATCTTCAAAAGTTGTTAATAATTAAATTAATTTTTGTATTTACCTAATAAAAAACAAAGGTGTTTAGGTACGCGGATGTTTTAGATAACCATCAAGTATGTCTAGTTACAACAATTTCACAATGGCGTTTATCAATGCCTAATAATCTTGAGTCCGGAGTAATGACACCGTGCGCTGATGGAAACAATTATGCTTACACTTATGGAAATTTCTACGAAAAGGTTTTATTATTTTTCTATTAATTAGTAACAAAAGACAATCATTTGATTCCTGAAAAAATCAACTAAAAAATGCTATATTTATTCAATAAAATTGCGATTGATTTTAGTGTTCGGAACGTCTGTTACAACCATTTTTTAGTCACGAAGGCAAGCTCGTTTTCTTTTCAAGTTTTAGTGCAGCAGGGGCCTGTGTTGCTGATATGATCCTTGAATCGGCTGTGTTTAGTTATAAAGACTTTCAAAAATTTGATAAGATTCAATTAAGTTTTATAGAACAAGCAAAAATGCTTAAAGTCCTGTATGGATTTTTGCCTGAATCATCACGCTTTCGTGAAACTTCTGTAATGGTCAAAATTTTGAAGCGCTTAAAACCATTTTTGCCATAATTTATTTTTTGGTTACTTTGCAACGTTTGTTTTTAAATATGAAATGAATTGTTTAAACTGTTTTCAATAAATGATTAAGTAAATTTTTAGCAAAGCATTTTAAATCAATAATTACATTAAAAGCAATAAATACATATAGTAATATACAATGAGCGTTTCTAGGACAGTCAAAAACGCATTTTCCATTTTCACCATATTTAGGCCAAAATTAGCAATAATGAAGCCATTTTCACCATAAAACCTTTAATTATAAGGCCTTTTTCACACAGATACATAGAATACCCAAATCTCTAGGACATCCAAAACCCACACCCTCAATTTAACAAAATATAAAGCCCTTCTTCACCAGAAATCATGTAAATCAACAACCAAATTCATAGCGCAATCAAAATCCACAACCTGGTTTCCTAGTGCATCCAAAACCCTGAAAACGGAAACTTCAAAATTATTAAGAAATTTAAACTTATAAAAATAGTAAATTTAAGAATTTGATAAAAAAAATCAAAGACATGCATGTTCATGTGCTAAAGTATCAATTTTATTTTCAAAAATATATCTTTTAAATTCTTTATCATCTTTATTTAACGCAACTTTGTTTTGTTTTAAAGTATAAATATGATGTTTTTTTGCTTTGATTATGAATTGCTCTCTTCGAGTAACTTTTCCTTCTAATAGCCATTTTTTAAAGTCGTCCAATTTCAAAGTTTTGGTTACATTCTTTTTAATTCCTTTTGATTTTTCATTTCCTTATTATTAATTCTGAAGGCATATTGCTTTGGTTTTAAAAATACTCCTTCCCATTCAACTCATCTTTAAACTTACCAATGACTTTCTTATTGCTCTCGTCATAAAGTGAATGATCTTTTGGATAATCACTAAAGTCAAACCATTCTTTTAAGGGCAAAGCGCTGAGTTCTAGAATATCTTTATAAATATCTTCAGTTTCTATTTCGTAAATTAAGCTGTCAGTATCTTGATAGCATAATCTCAATTTATCGCTATATTTATTTAGCATAACATCATAATGGAATTCATACATAAAATATTTGCTCAAATCCAAAATACTAAATCCTACATAAATTGGTTTATCAAATTCTAAATTCGTCTTATTCATTTCAATACTTAGCAAGTTTTCATTGATTATTATACTTTTCTTAAAGTTTGGCTTTCTTATCAGTTTTAGAGTATTGTTTTCGTCAGTTACTAATCGAATATCCACTATATTTAGAATATTTTCCATTGTTTTTCCGAAGACTGCATTATTCATCAATTTAAAGAAATCCTTCTCAAAATCATTTTTAGCATCTTTCCTTAAATTTGTATTCAGCATAATATATTTTTCCATCCAATTATTTTCACTAAAAGTTAAAATTCTATGTATTTTCTTTAACTTCAAACCGTGTTTTTTAGTGCTTGAATCAGATTTTTATAGTGAATTACATTGTCAAATAATGTATTCATTAGTTTTATAACATTTTGCTTATTAACCGTAATATTTTGTGGACAAAATGGAAAATCACTGTGTTTATTATGTAATTCTGGGGTACACTCTAAATCAACTTCTAAAATACATCCTCTATTTCTCTCATTCAATTTATGAAGATATCTTTTTAGTTCCTCAACTGAGGAACGTTTTCTTCAAATTTTAAATCATCCTGAGGTAATTTTTGAATCATTGCCCAACCATACAAATTATTTGCATCTAAATACATTAAATAATTAGTTATTTCATCAGGATTATAGTCAAGCATATATTTATTATTAGCTTTTGAATATCTCTTTACAGCATTTACCATTTCTCCCCTAATTCCTTTTTCAATAAATAAATACATATCACAATCTTTAATTGTCTGTAATTTTACCCCAATTATTTTTAACATCGCATTTCAAGCTAATCCAGGTGAGATATAATACCAGCATGGATCTAATTTATAGTGTTTTAAACATGTATCTCTAAATGTATTAAACACATCAGCAAGCAACAGAACATCATTAACCATATAGATATCTGTATAATTTTACATTCCACCTACTTCCAGACTAACTTCGCAAATATGTAATCTTCAATACTACAACTTTTACCATTTAACGTATCATAAAACATTTCCTTATTCTAAATTGATCATTAGTTAAATTTTTGCTCAAAGAATCTAAACTTTATGTCATAAATGAGAAGGTATCCAAAAATCTAATTTCATAAGTCAACTTTGAATTTTCATTTCTTGGTTTCTTATAACTAAAACTGATATACTTCTCTGAATTGTTTGGAATTACATCTATATTTGAATTCTTGATTACGTCTTCATTTATTGAACTCAAAATAAGATGTGAGTCATAATCTTTAAAATTGTGAAAAAACACAGGAATGAATCTTGATTTCTTATTTCTTAAATTACAGTTATTACATAACGGCCCTTTAAATTCTCCTGTAAAATAATCATGATCTCTTACTTTTGGGTTTTCAATTGAGTATTCTTTTTTGCATTCTGGACATTTTGTACTTTTATTAAATAAATTCCATTGCTCTTTCGTTAACTTTTTCATGTTTTTGTCTTCTAGATTAATCAAATAACCACACATTTTAATTATATAATCATTAACTTCACACCAGCATTATATCCTCTATAAACTTCAATATCAATAATTTGACCATTAAAATCAACTACCACTGCACAAAACGCTGAAGCAACATGTTTTCTGGTGAATTTAGTCCATGATTCACTAGGATTATTACTTGCTGAATCAAACTTTTTGATTATTGATTCAAAATCGGCATAAATTACATAAGGTATGAGTTGCTTACTTCATTATTTAACAATCTGTTTATGTTTTTAACCCAACAATAATGGTGATTATCATTATTTTCATTTTTAACTAAGAATAGATCAATAATTCGCTCATCTGAAATTTTCTTTTGCTTAGAATTGTAAATTGAAATAATTTATTTTTTTGTATTGCTGAAAAAATTAATTGCCAAGTTGTTCATCTTCTCCAATTTTGGAATATCTGATATTTTTGTGGGAAAATTAATTCCATGAAAATTTAACATATTTTCGAATTGTATATAATGGCTTACTCTTTCTGGATGCAATTTAGCAGGATATAAAGCAGCAAATAAACACCACATTAAACATTTTTCATCATTGTTTTTAATATTAACTATAGCTTTTTTGTCCTTGATCCACCTTTTAGTTTTCGATATTTTAATTCATGCATTAATTTTACACAAATGTCATCAAAAATGCCATTTAATTCAGCTATTTCTATTTTGTCCATCATTTCTTTGCATGCATTTTTATAGAATTCCATTCTTTCATCACCAATTAATAATGTGCTAGTTTTTGTCTTTATATGAAATTTAATATTATTCTCATTCAACCTGGACATTTCTACTTCTAATGTAAAACTTATTTTAACATTTGTATTCATTATGTCATTAATCAAATCTGTTTCTATTTTCTTAAAAAATTTGCTTAGTTGTTTATTAATAATTTTTAAGAAGTAATCAAAATTTCTGTCTTCGATTTTTGTTAAGTAATCATCAAGATTAATAGCATTATTTTTGTTTTTATAAATGGTGCCCTTTACAACATTTTTAAACTCTTTATAATCACTAAAAATTAATTCTTCAAAATGAAAGATATCTGCTAGACAACTTGTTTCACAGCTGATTGTTATACTATTGGAGATATGATAATCAAAATTGACAACAATAAACTAACTATTAACGAGAAAGATTATGATGCAACTAATGGTTTATTGGAATTATTATTGAAAAAGTCACCAAATTTCTCATTGATTTCCGATGAAGATAAGCAGCTTTATAAGCAAATTTTAGTTGACTCAAATGCAATTTATCAAGGTTTTGATTCAAATACCAAAATATTAAATTCTGATGCAAGCGAAAAATGGAGATTAATTAAGAATAAACTTTTAGCACCAAAAAATGATAATCTTCTTCCATCAGACCCAAATGAGCTAACAAGTATGCTTTAACAATAAATTTCTTCTTATAAAGCTGGAAGAGATCAAGGAATTGAGCCCTTAGCTCTCAAAGATACACATGATAAGATAACACTAATTTCAGAACAGAACTCAATTTTTTCTAAAGATCGAAACAATTTGAAAGCTAAATTTACAATTTCAAAATTAAACTGGCTAATTCCAAAAATCATGCCCAGTTTAGAAATGCAAAACAAGCTGAAGAATATGTTTGATTCGAAAAAATCTTTTTCTGTACCATTTATTTCAAGGTAATTAAAAGACAATAATGTACCACTGGCTGCTAGAGATTTTACTTGGAAACTAGGAACCAAATATGAAAAGATCAAATATTTAGTGATTGCTTTTCAGACTCATCGAGAAGATAATTACTTGAACTCACTGCAATTTAGAAACTATCTTTGTGGAATTGAATAGTGAGCGGTATCCATATGAATGTTTAAGATGCAATTTTTCGAATTTTAATGCGGTTCAGCAATACAATTTCGCTAAAGAATTAAAAAACAGTTATTACCAAACTGTAAAAGAATGTAATTTTGTTGATGAAAACATTTATTACTATTATTATCTGTTATTCGTAATTGACGTCTCAAAACAAAACGAAAGAATTAAAAATAGTAGACCGAATATCACGATTAAAGCAACGTTTTCGAAAAGTATTTCAGCTGATACAAAATGTTACTGTTCAATTTTAAGTGATAGCTTGGTTGAAATTAGTGGGGATGGACTCAGAGTTCAGGTGCATAAGTAAAATAGTAAAAAATTAATGCTAATAAATCATGAGATCGATTATTTTCAAATCTATAAATTCGCAAGACATTCCAATCATATGCACTAATGATTCTCCATACAATATTTTAAGTTCCCAAAATTGTCTACATGTAATTATAGTTACAAAAATAATACTGAAATTAGAAAGTATGAAGTTTTCAAACCTAATACAATAGAATTTATTTCAAATACATATTTATGCAAAAAGGTTGTATCTGAAGTATCAATGTACACCGATTTATCAGAATACGACCACTTAATTAAAAAAGAGATAAACAATAAAGAAGTGACTGTAAAAGAATGTGATGAAATGATAAAAAATAAATATTGTGAATTTGGAACATTAAAGAAAGGCATATCACACAAATAATAAAAGTAGTATATAATAGCCATCTCTGGCTCACCCAAAATCGCTTTTTATTTCTAGTTTAAATTATCATCACATAATGCAAAAAAACATGCAGTAAAGATGATGGTTAATGAGGTTTAATTTATCAACTTTTATTCTAACTTAATTAAAATTTTTAGGCTGAGAAGCTAAATCTTGGATTTGACAGGAGGCATATGTTGGCTGGTAAACTCGAAATTGGCTGGAAAACTGCAGAAAGGTACTTTTAAGTTCTTTAAAATAATGAAAAAAAATCAAATTCTCAATTTAAAGAAAAATATTAAACAAGTCGATAATTATGAACTATATAATTATATTTAGATGCCATGCAAGCTTCAACGAATTGCTATCAACAAGTCCTGAAGAATGGATTGATAAATTTACAGATGTCAGAGATTTTACGAATATAATAAATGATCTCAAATCCAACAATCATTTCAATAAAACCTTTTTTACTATGTTGGTCAATGTGCCTACTGCGTTAATATGCCAGAAATTGTTCAAAACTCAAAAAGTAGTATTTGGTGGTAAAAATTATGAAATAAATTACAAGATTTTCGACAAAAAAGTAATATAAATTTATTGTATTTTGATTTTTGAAATACAATTTCTATTACTTTATTTCCAATAGTATAAATATCTTTTTCAGAAGCATATTTAATTGAATAGCCTGCTGTGCTTCTATTTGTAAAATCTTTCAAATAATTGGCAATTAAATTGCTAACTGTTATATTTTTGGGTATTTTATATTCAATGGCTAAATTTTTATTAGCTGATTCATCTTCGATTTTTAATTGTTTAAAATTGTTTAAAGTATCAATAATTTTATTTCGATCTTCAATCAACTCATTTTGTAATTTTTGATTTGATTCAATAATTGGTTTGAATAATTCTACTCTATTATGTTCAACCTCATTTTGTAAATTTTGTTGTTCTTCAGATCTATTTTTTAATTTTTTTCTTAGTCGTAAATTTTCTTCTACAATTTCATTCCTTTTCTTAGGATCATAAATTTCAATAAACTTATCAGTCATTTTAATTTTATAAGAATTCAATTAATTTAATATAAAAAAATTATTTAAAAATTTTTTAAAAAAGGGTGGGTGAAAATTATGAAAATTTTTTTCCTTATAAATTAAGCCAGTGAAATATGGATCGTCTTGAAAATTTGTCAAGAGACGACCTTCGATCGAGAGTTTCAAGACTAAGAATTATGAGATATAATGAAATGAAAAGATTAACAAAACAACAGTTAATTAATACTTTAAGAGACAATATTCAAGTTGTTTTACATGAACATCAAGTACCAGCTCAACAAAATCGTATTATTCAACAAGAGCCAAATCTGATAGATTTATTTCCTTTTGAACAATCTATCTTCTCTGATTATAAAGAATTCAATGGTATTGTAAAAGAAACTATTTATTCTAAAAATGAAAAGAATTCAATTAATCTTGACGAATACCTAGAAAAATTTGAAAAAAGAAGTTTTGATTATTATTTAAAAATAGTAAGAAAACATCTCAATAGCTTTTTTGAAAAAAATGAAACAAGTGTAATAAATGATATTATGAACAAAAATGTAAAAATAAATTTTACTCTGTCCAAATTCGAATTGTGCACAAAAATGATGTCATTTTGCATCGACAGAAATGTTCCAAACAAAAATCATTATAATTTTTTTTCATTTTTGTAAAAGCCCTCAAATTGCAACGCAAAATGATATTTAAACAGTTAACGACCTTTTTAAGTTGAAATGTTTTATAATTAGATTTATCAAATTGATTCTTATAATTAAAAAACTATGAGACCTTATTATAATTCTATTAAACAAATTGTATAAGTTTAGTACAAAAATTTTATATAGATTTGCCTGTCTTATAGCTAATATTTAAAGTTGAAAAAAATGACGTTATTTTGCGTGCATGACGGGGGTTAATTTACATTTAGATATTTAATATTGTAATAATAATTGTTAATAAATTATAAAAAGTAATAACAACAATATAAATTTTTTTATATTCAATGTCTAGTAACAATTTTAATTGAATTATGCAATATATGAAACAAAGTTTCATATATTGCATCTTTAAAAGTTAACATAAATTAAGAATTTATTTTGAGAAATGAAAAACTTTATTCCTTTATTATTTTTTTCAGATTTGATTATTGCTGAATTGAACAGCAAAAATTAAACAGAAACCACTTTAAACGGAAACAACTTAATAGCTTTTAGCATACTTAAGTGAAAATTTAATACATACTTCATACTTTTAGAAAAGAATATTTTTGTCTTTAGAGAAAAACTTGTTGTAAAATTTAATGAGTTAAAAAAAAGAAACTTTTAGCATCTTAAAAGGTTAAGATGCTAAAAAATGTGTCAACTAGAAAAAAAAAGTTATATAAAAAATCGCATTTTTAAACAGATTTTGTTCTAAAAAGAAAATGTTGTCAATTGACTAATTGAAAGGGCTTAAAAGTATCTTTAAAAGCTTATTCTACAATTTTAAACCATATTATTTGAATCAGAAAACAAAACTCTATTGAATAATATATGTTTTATTTTCCAACTCTATAGACAATTGATAACGTTTTTTTGTAAGTAAAAAGAAAAATATTTTTTTAGCCCAATTTTTTTTATCAAAAAAAAATGATATACTGTTTTAGTGACTAAGATATTATTAATCTTATACAATTTAGTAATTATTAAATAAGCTAAATCTTTTATGCACTAAACTTAATATAATTTTACAAAAATTATGCAACTTTTAAAAAATTTTTTATTGTTGTATAAAAAGAATGAAACTTAATTGGTTTTTTAACACAAATTTTTCCTTAATTTTTTAGATGAATAGAACTTTATTCTTTTATTCTTTTATATTTTTATTAATATTTAAAAATTAAAAAAAATATTATTTGCTAGTTGCTTTTTAAGACTTTAAGAAATGCAAAAGTCAAAAACAAGTTGATGTTGATTTGAAAAAGGAAGTACATTAATCCAGTTAACGTTTTTATTAGATTAATTTAAAAATAAAACTAATCTTAACACTGTTTAATAAAAAAAATAAGTGATTTTTAACTTCAAGTTTTAATGAATTGTTTATTGTTAACGTTAAAACAATTATTTATAAAGCTAAAATTCCAAAGTGAACTTTTAAATTAATGAAATGTTTTAATTTCTTTAAAATTTACTATTATTACAGCTAATTTTTTAGAGCATTGGAAGCACATATATTTTACAACCGCAACCGCAACCGCAACCGCAACATCAAGTTCAACCCCAACAACAGCTTCAACCGCAACAACCTCAGGATTCTGGTGGTGGATTAAATATTTATGCATCACAACCCGCACCAATTTCTGCTCCGCCGCCTCCTCCTTCAAATTATGCACCATCATCGCTCAATTATTTATCAACTGCACTACCAAGCTCTCCCTCATTCCCTAGCGATAATTCTTATACATCATCAAATGGTTATCAACAAGACTCAGTAAGCTTTAGTTGAAAAAAAATAAAAGCAAATATACAAATTAATTTTTGGTTTCTTTTAAAATAAATTTTAGTTATAAAATGTTTTATAAACAAACTTTTTAGGTGCATAAAGAAAAAAACAATTCGTTACATAACACAAATAATAATAAAGTCGTCAAACTTTCGGTAAATTTTTTGGAATAACCTTATTTTTTACTTCAAAGCAATTAATATTTTGAAATATAATGTACAAAATTAAAAAAAAAAAAATTAAATAGTTTTTATTTGAAATTTCACAATTTGATTCGTAATAATCAAAAGCAAATTTAGGATAATATTTCTACAGCCACATTTTAGTAAATAATAATTTAAAATGAATTGCTAATTTAGGCAAAGGTTTTACCTCTACCAGATCTCTATGAAGATAAAGTGCCAGACGTTGAAGAATATGACGCTACTGCCAGTACAATTGCTCCTCAAAATGATCCCACTTTACCAACTATTACAATTCCTAATCCTAATGTTGGAATAAGGACAACTGTATTACCTAGTACAGTATCTAAGAGTGATGTAAGTTACTTACATATTACTAATAGGGGTGTAAGCTACTGTGGTGTAAAATATCTAAGACTAATGTTGTTTGTTTTTTTTCATTATAGACCCTAATCATTTTTTTATCAAAAAATTTACAATAATACACATATATTTTACATAATGAATTACAGCTATTGTCAGATGACTATTCGGAAAATTCGTTTAAAAAAAAAGTCTGGGGTGTTCAACAATTACCGGATCTTGAAAGTACTGGTGATCCGAAATGCAGTAGCGAGACACTTCGTCTTATTATGCAAGAGGTTTATTTTTAACTAAATAGATGAAACTTTTTAATTATAGTTCTATAATAGAGCGCTACAAAGAAAAAATAAGGTATATAATCAATAAAAATATAAACAATTAAATAAATTGAATAATTTTAGTAGTTTATTATTATTAAATTATGTAACACACTTTTTTTGTGTAACTCTTTATAAAATAGAAAAATTTGTTTTTTTTTATACTAATGACAATAGAAAAATCTAATTGAGTTAATATAAATTTTTAGTAATATTAAAGAAAACATTCAAGTTTTTTTTTTGATCAACTTTTATTATAGCCAAAATATTTTTAGAATATTGTATCAAGCCCAACAATTTCGAAACAATTAATCTTTAGTGCTGGTCGTTTAGCGTTTGGCCAGTCAATTGATGTTGTTTGTTCGAAAAACAAATTTTCATACACTGTTGTTTCATCAAAAGTATTTTGTGAAGCAAATCGAGGTCGAATAACTTGTTTTGCTTTTTTACAGCCATGAACCTTACTAAATTATTATTCTTAAATTTTTTATTTATATTAATTTAATTATTCATGCACAGATTAATTAATAAAGTTTTGAATTATT
>JANSTW010047803.1:0-13103 GCA_027564275.1 Diadocidia ferruginosa
CTTTTCGTTGATCGATTAGCCTGTTCCTAAATTTTTAATTTGTTGACACTCACGATCGAAAAAAAGTAAATATTTTAAAATTAATTACATTTATATTAATTTTATTAAATATAAATTGTGTCGACAGTTTAATGGAACTTTTCGGCTATTTTTATAATCGGAACATATTTATTTTTTATATACATTTAATCAAGTTAAAAATTTGGCTACAATCATCGCTTAACTGACATTTAAAATTTATCTTAACTTTTATTGTATTTTATTGTTAAATTTATTTAATAAAAAAATATCGATGATTTTGTAAAAAATCGAAATATTGAATTGCCAAATTGAAACCAGCAAAGGCAAACTGGCAGTAAACGTAGCATTCACCTTATTTTATTAATACAGTAATTTTTGGTGAAATGTATTTTTTTAATTGATAATTCAAAAAATAAATTAATTTCTAAATTTATCCGAAATTTACCTATAATTTAAAATACAATTTTTTTGATAAATCTGTAAAATAGAAAAATATATTAACAAAATGTATTGTAAACTATACTTGAGTTTTTTTTCTAATTGTCATCAATCTATTATCCAAAGTGTTTTAAAATTTCATTATATAAGAGCACGTGCCCAACTAATCTTATATCGATAAATTAAAGAATTAGAATATAACAATATAATACTTTATTATATTATGAACCCACGCTTTCAATGTTTCACAAAGCACTCGGCATACTCAATTTATACTGCACGCATTTTAAAGCACTTTCGTAAAAAATGCATCGTAATTCAGTAATTTATTTAAAACTAAAATATTGTAACAATCTACATAAAGACATTTAGTTTATTATTTGATTATATAGAAAGTAGAAAAACGTGATTAAATACTAAGGGTGCTATTAAATTACCTATATATATATAATACAAAAATCCACCCCTAAATTACGCAAATCACACGCACAACTTCAACCGATTAAGTATATTCGTAACAATTTGATTTAATTGAAAGATTACAATATATTTTGTTAATGATATGCGCGGCGACAAACAACAATTTATAGATTTTAAGGGTTGTTTGATAAAAGTATATACTGGGCGGGATACAAGGAAGTGGATTGGATGGAGACTGTTAGTCTAAGTGGGTGCTTTGTACAAAACTTTTAAAAACAAATTCAATTTGTTCTTTTTTATATTTTTCAACATGATATTTTATCTTTATGTATAATTTTAAGATTCGATTAGGATAATTTGAATTATGTAAACAATAAAAAATTGAATAATTTAATATATTTTGTAATCAGATAAAGTTTATGTTTTGTCAATATTTATAAAATTTGATGAGATATTGCGGAAATTAAAATGTGTATATATGTATATAGGCAGGCAATGTTATTCCAAGATTCATGCTTCTAGATAAATTACTGTTTACTAACCTGTTGTTGCGGTAGTTGTGGTTGAGGATGTAGAGGATTGGGTGTCGGTGCGGGTAACAATACTGCCAGACCCACCGCCACGACGAATACCACGAGGTCGACCACGCTTACTGCCACGTGGTGGATGACGGCGTCTGGGTTTGCCCAGCAGATCAAATGAAAATGATGCTGAAAATAAGAAAATTTTGTTATAGTCATGAAAATTATCGAAGCAATTAGTCTATGGTTTATTAATGATATATTTTTTAATTATTATATAAGCCCTATGGTAGTCCAGTATTTCATCAATGTCAAATGGCCCTAATTTTCTCGACTTCGAAACATTTATTTTTTAAAGTTATTTTTGATAATTTTTTTTCTCGGTTTTCGTATTTTTATTTTTATTCTTAATAAATTAATCTTAAAAACAATTCAAATTCTTAAGCGAAAGTCAAGAACAAATATTATCTGATCGGCATGCCGTTTTAAGTTGGCGTTTTAGTGACCAAAACTATTTTTTTAAAACTTAATTTGTATAGATCATCTAATGATGTCTATTTCTTTAAGACAAAACGACAAATTTAAACATACTATTCAGCGCCTGTTTTGATTAATATTAATACTGATATAAGATGTACAAATTTGAAAGATATTCATATATAATTAAATATTAAATTAACTCAAAAGATATATCAATATCCTAGCCACACCGAACGTATATTTTTAAATAATTTAAATAAAATTGAATTTTTCTAATTAGTCATGTGATCTTTTCTATTTCTATAAAAATATCCAAAAAACAATGTCCACATCTGCAGAAATAATTTTTTAACAGAATTTCTAAAATATTTTATAAACTGATCTCAAATGGATATCATAAGATAATAAATTCTTAAAATTAAGTGTAAGAAGATCTAAAAAAATAAACAAAAATGTATCATATTTGTCTTGTAACAACATAATAATATAGAGCACTCAAACTCTGCAAGAGTGACACTATTTGAGTTAAGAAAGCCATCTAAACAAAATATTTATAAGCTTGAGGACTTATTGATATACTTAAAAATTTACAAAAGATGGCGCTTTTTAAGCAACGTGTGTTGTTTATCTATGGAATATTGACAAAAGATTTACAATTATCATTAAAAAAAATAAAACATAAATTTAGAAACAATGACTTATAGGTTTTTGTTTTTATTTAGAATACGTTTTGTTTATACGTAATATTACACGATTTATATTATGCCATTGGGTAAATGTGAAATAAAAACCGCCTACATTTTGTGAAAAAATCAAATTTGGTTTTCTGAAAACTTCATTTTTTTTAATTGTGTCACTCTTGCATGAGCGATATACAAATTTTTTTTAATAAAGAACATATAAAACAATCCAGAATCTATAAATATCCCAAAGAATGATAAATGAAAAATTTGTTTTTTCTTTACTCCAGACAAAACACATTTGGTCTGAATTGCATATAGTTCCACAATTTATATATAATTTAAGCAGACGATGATGACGGTTACCAGTTCTTAATACCATTTTTTCTATACTTGCGACTTCATAAATGACTTTTGCCGATTCTAAAAATAAATATTGTTCGTTATTTTTTCTCAAATAACTAAAAGTTGTATTTATTTTTTTTTTACATCAATATCCGTTTTTTATTATTTATTACAGAGAAAAAAGTAGGTTAAAGGTTACAACAACAACACACACATTAATATGTGCATTTTTAACGAGATTTTTTTCTCGCTTTTTAAAATGAACACTTCGTTAGTTCGTTGAATCAGTTTTTAAATAAACATCTTGAAGAAAAGACTCGTGCCAAATTAAATTAGTTACAGATATGAAAAAACTAAAATGTTTTTTCCTAATTTGTTAAAAGAAATATAAATGCAAAGGAAAATCAATTAATGGTGCGATAGTTATATGATTTATGTTGCATTTCATTTTTATGCTTTTTAATTAAAAAGGAAATATTTTAGATTTTTTTTTATTTAAGTTTTTTTTTAAATCAAAGCTTTTTTTCGAAGAAAAGCCAAAGATAACTATTTTGCTCTTTACATTATGTGTCGCGTCAAATTTTAAATCAAATAAAAAATTGAATCGACCATGAAATTATTTCTGTTCGAATAAAAAATTAAAAATCTAATTTTATTTAATCAAAAATTATAATTCAAACGATACAAAATTTTAATTTGTTAGAAAAAAAGTTTATTTCAATAAGCAGATCTGATAAAAATGTGATCGAACAACATAAATTTTTTGATCGAATCAAACTTTGTATTCCTTCAAATTTTGATTCGATCAAAACCAATTTGATTTCGGCGCTGCTCAGTATGATTTTTGAGAAAGCTTGATCAAGTATAGTAACACTTTTGTTATTTATTTATACATCCACAAAATGTTAGGTTGCGCAATTTTATAAGATGTCTTTACCCAGAAGTTTATAAAACTAGAGTGTCAATATAACAACTACCTGCACTTTAACGCGCAGCAAAAATATGATTTTAATTGTAAAAGCTGCTGCTGCTGCTGCATTAACACGCAAAAGTTATATACAAATTCAATTGATTTATTATTTAAATATTGGAAAACATAATAAATTTTTAATATTGTGTCAACAACATTTAAATATTTTCTTTATTTTTTTTAAATATATTTAATAACGATTCACAGCAGAAAAAAGACACAATTTATGCGTGCGTTATTATATTATATGTCGTGTGTATGTGCAAATTTTAGCAGGTTTTTCGTCTTTTCCGCATGTAAAATAAATTATGTTGTGTAAGTTAAGTTATAACTTATAAGTTATAATGTCTCTGTAATAAGCTGTTGCCTATGCATTCGCAGTAGTTAGTGGTTGCTCTTAATTACAAAATAATTTTAATTTTTTTTAACAACTCCACTAACAAAACACACATTTTAGTATTAATAATTTTAAATTTAAAAAACATGTCGTTTTTGAAAATTATATAAAGTAGTTGGTGTTATTTAATTTATTAAACAAACAATATAATAAATACACAGCAAGATTTACAATAAAATATTAATTTTAAAAACATAAATTTATGAAATAATGTCTTACAACATAATAAAACAAGTGCTCTTTTCGGATTGGAAATTTCAATAATTTTTTGTATAAATATAATATTTTGATCAGTTTTCTTGTGCGAATATTTTAGAATAAAAACAACACCTATGAATATACATTAATTTAATTAATTATTAATTAATTTTTAATTATAGTCCAACATTAAATGTTTTTGAAGACACTTCAATGTTAATAATTTAACTATAAGTAAATAATATTATGTCGATTTACATTTGTAATTTTTCATATATACATGGCTTTAATAAACGTACGCACATTCGATTATTTTCTTATGTTTTTGCAGTTTAAAATTTTTAAATTCTGATACCTTATCTGAAAATAATTTTTTTTAATTTAATTTAAAATTTTGATGTCCGCCATTTTGAATCTACCATTTTGATTTTGTATATACTGCTGAAAGATATTTTATTGAAATTGATAGAAAGTTGTATGGGTTTTAATATTTTAACAGTTTTAATTTTATTTCTTTTTTATGAAAATCAAAAAATGGTATATGAGTAGGAAAATATATAAGGGACTTTAATGGTAGAAAACTAACTAAAATTTGTAAAAATGTCTCATATTTTTCTGTTATTTTGGCAAACAAAAAACTTAATTCGAAAAAAAAAAACAATTTCAAAACATTTGTTTTTTTATTTAGGCCAATATTTAATTTAATTTAAAAAATTTTATAGTAAAATTGAGACATATAAGAAATCTTTTTTATGATTTCAGCACGCATTACACAACAGACATAAAAAACGGAATCTTATACGCTATATTATATATAATGTAAAAATTGATGTGTTTTCATTATGGCTATATACAATTTAATAGTTTTATTTGCATTTAATCAACATGTTTAACAGAAATTGTATAATTTACAAAATTAAAAAAAAATATTATAATTTTAAATATATTCCAAGTCATGTTTTTCGATATAAAATATATGCGATTTTGTCACCTAAATATTAGTTAGGCTGCGCTAAATAGCAATAATAAGTATATATACATAACACCATCGACTTACAAAAGTAGGTAAACGATATTATTCTAAAACTACAAGTAGCATCATCGTCACCATATCATTGTCACCATATCTTTCTATTTCGATATTTATGCAAAATTATTATAATGTTAAAAATCTTCGCTAAAATATATGGAAATGCATGTTATATATAGTGGCGCAAAGCGATTTATTAGAAATGTTTTATTTATTAATATTTTATCGCGCAGCGACCAAGTGTATTTATGTAGATTTTAAAATTGTTGGTTGACATCGATTTCATAATCGCACGATTATTGAAAATATACAATTTTGTTGAATGATTTATTGTCAGTGGCGGGAGGTGAAAAATCTATACGGATCAGACAAAGAAGAATAAACCAAAATGTCCCTATGTTAAAAGTTCGTCATACATAAAAATTAAATTAGAAGAACAACGATATGTAAATATTTAAAAACAGACTAATCTGTTTATTTTATAATCAGCATAGAGCAGTGAGTAGCGTCACGGCTGTGTTCAAGAGGTTGTGAGTTCGAGACTCGGCAGCATCAAAAAAATTTCACAACTGGGTTATCACCTTTCATTCGCAGGTGTTTATTGAAAAGCGTTTGCAGTGGCCCGGAAGTCACTTAAAGCCGTTGCCTATATGATACCAACTGATAGGGTTCCTCATATAGTGTAAAAACCCGCCCCACTGATCACCAAAACATATGGCTAGTGCGAGTTGCTGACAACACTCCACCTTTGATAAAGTCAAAGATATAGTCGTCAATGAAAACCATGGTATCAGAGAGAATAAAGGGTAAAAATGGTCCCTATGCTCCCTCGCTTTGGAGTAAAGGACACGATGATGATGATGAAACTTCAATTTACTTAAGTATTTTTTCTAAATATAAAATGCTACAGAAGAAAGCTTTGAATACGTAAAAAAAAAATTAAAAAATCAACTTAAGTCACTTTGTCTTGTAGCTAGAGAATTATAAACAATCTAATTTATCCTGTTTTTTTAGATTCATCTAATACTTCTTCAGTAAATCATTTTAATATGAGCTTTACAACAAAACCTCAGTCAACACCTGGTGTTCCGAGTAACATTCCAATAGGACAACAGCCACAGCAGCCAATGAACTCAAATCTACAACCGAAATCTCAAAATGACGTTCACAATGCCCAGTTGAATAGCTCATTACATCAGGCGGCCGGCAATCAGTCGCAGCAACAGCAACAATTACAACAACAATCAAATACAAACAATATGCATTTATTTAATGCTGCCGGTGGCAACTTGTCTCAATTTGAGACATTACAACAAACTGCAATGCTTTTACAACAAACTCAATTATGGCAACAATTAGCAGTTGCTCAACATCAGCAGCAGCAACAACAACAGCAACAACAGCACCAGCTACAGCAGCACCAGCTACAGCAGCAGCAACATCAACAACAAAATACATTGGGTGTCACAAACAATGAACCATTAGCCTTAACACGAATGACTGCTGAATTACAAAATCGAGCCCAGCAAGCAAACGGTGCTAATTTTAATGCAAATAATGTCAACATTTCACCAGCTGCTCAGCAACAGGCTGCCGTTCAACAACTTCTGCAAAACTCAGCACTGCAACAATCGCAACTTATCGCTGGCACTGCCGGACAATTGCCCACCAGTTTGTTAAGTTTATTTCAACAACATCAGCAACAACAACAACAACAGCAACAACAACAACAACAACAACAACAACAACAGATGCAACAACAAAGGAATTTACAATCAACTCTCTTTGGGTCCACGTCAAATACGTCTCTAACGAATGCTGGCGTTCATTCAATCTTATCAAGTATGCAAGCCCAGATAAATCCGACAACAGCTGCATTTCCCGCACAGTCACAAAAATTACAACAAAAAAACGCTGCTGCACCGGCTGCTCAAATCATATCAAAATTACCAAGTCCAATAGTTACAAACAGTATAGACAATGCTGCGGCTAAGTCTTTACCCCAAATGGACAAACGGATAAATTCTGCAGCGGCACCAGGACCGACATTAACCATTACAAAAAAGCCTGCTTTGCCCGAAGTGAAAGCCCCACAAACGAACTTAGCAAGCAATAAAAATACTGCTAGACAACCGATTCCCACTGATAGTTCAACTCAATTAAACAATTCTTCAGATTCTCAAAGCAGTGTAACTTCGGCCCAATCAAATTCACAAAACACGTCATCGACAAGAACGACGTCATCGTCGTCATCGTCGTTAGAAACATCTGGCACTTCGTCGACATCATCTTCGTCTCTGACAAACACAAAATCTTCGTCTATGACATCACCGATAACATCACCCAGTACACCCTTCAAACAACAGTCACCCCTGTCCCAAACGAAGGCAAATTCGCCACGGACAAAACAGACACCTCGAAAATCCAGTAATCCCATCAAGTCTGGACCGCCACCTGCATTTTCGGCTGCAACGGCCGTAGAGCCGAACATTGCACTAACGCCAATTTCAAAAGCAAATAAAGACTCATCCGAGTTATCGCCAGTTTCCAAATCTGTAACGGCCACCACTTCAACGCCTCTCAAATCCCAATCAAGTGCGGAAAAGGCAAAAACACCAACAAATACCGCTTTACCAGGCTCTTTGACAACATCTACCAAAACGGATAAAATCAAAGTAACAAACATTCCTGCAGCTCCTTCGAAAAGTGACACAAGAAAACCGACACAGCCAGCAGCTACTGTCACTGCTGCTTCTAATGCGACAAGCGCGATTTCAGCTGCAACACCTTCAAAGTCTAGTGCGACAAAAGCTGATGAAAAAATACTCAAAGTAAATGATGCCCCAGTAGCAGCTTCCTTAAATGCGACAACATCAACCACTTCTGCAACATCAACCACCACTCCCGTAGTAACAGCAAAGCCTGCACCACTGACGACTTCAATAACACCTGTTACATCAACATCTGCTGCAGCAGCCGCGGTCACTCCATCCAAATCCGAAGAACAACAGCAACCACAAAAGACAAAACGTCATCGATTAAAAACAATTCCTTACCAAAGTCCAATTCCGGAACTGGCATTAATCACAAAGTTGTCCGTACACGAAGCTTTAGCCGCAAACAGCGCCGCTTCAACAGCTTCACCAAAGTCAACCGAAGACAAATTAATTTTATTTTATAAAGGAGAATTTCTGGCCGTAAGAAACGCTGAATGTGGATTTTTCTTATGTCAAACTTTACAAAATGTTTACAAATCATCGCCACGCATTCGGATTCGTTGGTTATCGGAACAGGAGCCAAAAAACGACATTTATTCTGCCGACTATTACGATACGACAGACATTGAATGTGTGTTGACCACGCTGGAATTGGAAAGAGCCAACAAAAGTGATTATCGTTTGGCCGGCAGAGAACGCGAACGCATCGAGAATATTTTGAAAAAAGCTATCGATGTGGAAAAGGGAATCGTACCGAGACCAAGTGTCACCGAAGAGAATCCCGATGGATGTAAGTACATTTATTTTCGATAGTTTAGAAGGACAACCGGACTTGTACATTATTTTTTCTGACTCGGCAATCGAATCGCAAATCATTCTGCAATCAATTCGGAAATACGAAATCTTATTTGAAAACCTGAAATTATTTCGAACTTAATTATCTAGGAAATTCAATATTATTTTGAAAATCGAGAAAATCTGAAATCATTTCGGTTTTCTCGAAATCATTTCGGAAATTACGAAATTATTGAGAAAATAAAGATCACGGAAGTCATTTCATAAATTAGTAGTCTTTTCAGAAATCCGACGGAAATACGAAGTCATTTCGTAAATCAAATAAATTCATAATTCATAATAAATTCAAAATCATTGCGTATAGCCGGAGGATATTATATCTGAAATCAAAGAATATATTTCTGAAGTCACGAAATCGACTTGGAAATTACAAATCATTTCGAAAATCCTGAAAATTTCTTCGAAATAAATATTATTCCGGAATTCACGGAAATCATTTAGAAAATCACGAAATTATTTTCGAATATAGCAAATAGCAATACGATGTATCTACCTAATTCGAGAAATCAAGAAGTCTTCGGCAAATCGAAATCATTTAGGAAAATCCGAAATAATTTTGTAAATCCGGAACTATATCTGAAAGAGTCACAAACCATTTCGGAAATCCCTAATTATTCGAAAATCTGAAATTATTTCGTAAATCTGAAATTATTTCAGAAATCTGAATTATTTTGGAAATAAGTTCAAAATCATTTCGTAAATTAGAAATCATCGAAATAATTCTGAAAAGACTTCGAATATTCATGAAATCCCGGAAATTATTTGAATTTCGAAAATCATAAATAATGCATAACATAAAATCAACTTGTTTAAAATAATTTTGAAAATCACAGCATTCAGAAATCACTTAAATAATTTCGAAAATCAGAAATCATTTTAGAAACCACGGAAATCATTTGGATATCCGAAATGATTTCCGAAGTCAACAAAATAATTTTAGAAATCCGAAATCTCTAAAACGTTTATGAAATCACAAAATCGTTTTCGAAATTCCAAAATCATTTATGAAATTCGAAATGGTTTTGGAATTCACCAAAATCATTTCGAATATCACAAATTATTCGAAAATCTGAAATTATTTCGGAAATCCGAAAAAACGAAATCATTTCGCAATTCATACAGCATGGAAATTCGAAATCATTACGAAAATCAGAAATCATTTTAGAAATTACGGAAATCCGAAATGATTTCGAAAGTCATAAAAATAACAGAAATCTTTTTTTAAATCCGAAATGAATCTTATCTAAATAACTTCAGCATCATTTCGAACATCTCTTGGAAATTAAAAATAATTTTGAAAAACATGAAAATTAAAAATCATTTTAGTCATCTCAGAAATAATTTTGTAAATCAGAAATAATTTCGAAAGTCACAGAAATCATTCGAAAATCCGAAATGATTTCGGAAATTGTTCGGAAATACGAAACCTTATCTGAAAATCTTAAATCTTAAAAAAAAATTCTTGAGTATTTAAAATAAGTAAATCAGAAATCATTTTAGGCATCTCGAAAATAATTTGGTAAATCAGAAATCATTTCGGAAAACACGAACAAAATTTCCGAAATTACGAAATCATTTTAGAAATAGTGTTCATTAGAAGTTTTTTCGGAAATCCAAAATCGTTTCTGAAATTCAATATGGTTTTTGAATGATGGGAATTCTAAATCTTTACGAAAATCAGGAAATCATAAGAAATTATTTTGAAAACCTAAAATTAACTATTTCGAAAATCACGAAAATCTGAAATCACTTGCATAATTCCGTAAATCAGAAATCATTTTATAGGCATCCTCTGAACTAATTTGGAATATTAGAAATCATTTCGAGTTTCATGCAAATCATTTCTCAAATCCGAAATAATTTCGAAAATCACTCAAATCATCTTGAAAATTAAATAATATTTTGGAAATGCAGCAAGTCTGAAATCATTCATTTTTCAATAATACTTGTAACAATATGATCATTATCTTTAATTTAATTTTTCTAGTGGACTTGTCTTTGTACAAAAATCAATCACAAATCGCCAAGAAACCTTCGGCCGCCAGCACTTCGGCGCAACTAAAACGGAAATCTGCAAGTGCATCAAATACACCAACGAATACACGAAACAGTTTGAACAGAAGTAAAAAATCAAAACTATCCGCAAAGAAATCGAAAACAGCTGGCGCTGTTGGCAGAAAAATTCAAAAAAGAAAAAACGAAAATACGGACGAGGATAACGAGGAGGAGGCGGATGACGACGACGACGATGATGACGATTATAGACCGTTGAAAAAGAAAATTTTGACCAAAAAATCTGAAACTAAACCGATTAAACTGTCGAATTCTACAAATCTAAAGAAAACCGACACGGTAAGCGATAATTTCAGAGTTTTGTGGTCTAAACGTATTTAATTTTTTTGTTCTTTTAGATTCCGCAAAATAATACAAATCGTAGATTGAATCGACGAAGTGCAGCTATTTCGAATGTCTCGAAAGTAGAAGAATCAAAAGAAAATCCAAAGCAAACATCAAAGCCAACGATTAACAAAAGTGCAAATAATAAATTGGAACAGAAAATGATTTCGAAAGATAAATCCAGTGGTAATTATAATTTTTTTTTTAAATATTTAGACAGGTATCAGAGTGCATTTGGCTTATTTTATGCTGTTAAAAGCAATTTTATTGTAAAATATAATAAGATTTTTGAACAACGTTTCCAAGAAAATAAATCAAGATGGAGTTATTCAAGATGGCGGCAAAAAAGAAAATTATTTTTTAACTCGTTCAAAAATTAACATATTTTATTAAAATTTTAGCACTAGATAGCTTTAACATTTTATAAATTTTTAGGACTTTTAAAAAAAATTTAATATACAAAATGGCGGACTTATTCAAGATGGCGGCTCTTGGGACGCTTTCACTTATATCTCAGTCATTTATGAACCATTTCCTATTAAAGATCAAAACTATTTAAAAAAATATTTTCTACTTCTATAAAATTAAAATTTAATAAGAAATAAGTTTTTAGCTGCCAACGATTTGAAATTCGGTGGTGAGTGTCGTTTCAATAAACCGTGAGTTTTTGTCACTTAACCTTTACAAACATGTCAATTAATTAAGGCGATTACCGTGGATACTTTGAAAATTGTTGAACAAGAGCCGCCATTTTAAATAAAGCCGCTATATTTAATGTGTAGCGTTGGAAACCTTACTTTTCTGATAAATTACCATTTTATTAACAAAATAAATGTTGTTTCATGAAAATTGGATTATTAATAACGAAGATACATGGATAATAATTCAAATCTGCCATTTTGAATAATTCCGCCACTTTGTTTTTATAGTTCAAAATTCAAAATTAAAAAAAATCGTAAAAAATACAACTATTAAATGCCAAAGTTTTGTAAAATTACGTCCATATTGGGACAAGTTATGAAGAATTTTTGTTATTTTTGTTTTGGACGCCATCTTGAATAACTCAGTCATCTTGTAATTTATTTTTTGGGAACATTGTTCGTTTTTGCTTTTACTATTCATATTAATTTTTAGTTTTATAAAATTATGTCAATATTAAGACAAGTTATGAAGAATTTTTGTTATTTTTGTTTTGGTCGCCATCTTGAATAACTCAGTCGTCTTGTAATTTATTTTTTGGAAACATTGTTCGTTTTTTTGTTATTTTATAGTTTTGTAAAATTATTACAATATTGGGACAAGTTAGAAGTTATGAATATGTTTCGGCCGCCATCTTGAATAACTCAGTCATCTTGTAATATTTTTTGGAAACATTGTTCTTTTTTTTATTTGTTAGTTTTGTAAAATTATGTCAATACTGGGACAAGTTATGAAGAATTTTTGTTATTTTTGTTTTGGAGGCCATCTTAAATAACTCACCCATCTTGCTTTTTTTTTATTCTTTTACATTGTCCATATACTAATTTTATTTTTGTTTAACTACTATAATCAATAATCTAATAACCAGTATGGAGCTGTGGGTAAAGTCACGGCTCTATAAATCAAGAGGTTGTGGGTTCGAGGCTCGGTAGGGC
>JANSTW010047814.1:0-13099 GCA_027564275.1 Diadocidia ferruginosa
TATTTGTACCATATATTAAGCATATACGAGTGCGAAGTGGGTTCAAAAGTTCGATTTAAAAAATATAGATAGTTATAATTCTATAAATTCAAGAATCTTTGCAATAGCAAGAAATCAAGTGCACATGTATGTAGAACATCGAGTTCAAATACGTGCACAATTTTACATTTAAAAATGTTATTCTGATTTTCTCAAGAATTTCACGTTAAGCATTAACCATTTTTCTTAAAGTTTAATGGCTTTTTGATTTTGTATAATAAAATGTATAAGGAGATTTTTAAACTTTGCATATAGTTGTATAGGAAACTTTATTCAATCTTAATGCGATTTAAGCTCGCAAATTATTATTTATTAAAAAAACAATATATATATATATACAATTGAAACAAATTGACATTTTATTAGAAGAAAACTCGTGAACCCTTCCTCGTTTGTTTAATTAAATGTACTGTAGGCATTTTTTTTATTTAAAACTAGTTTATTTTTTATGAAAAATATATTTTAAAAAAAATTATAATACTTAAAATTAATTGTAATAATATATTAAGAAAAACACAAATTTATATAATTTATTGTTCTAAAATAGATATCATCACATAGAGTATATCTTAAAGTCGTTGTTAATTCTATTATTGATGGCTTGAAACTATACTTCATAAATTTAAGTTTTTTTTACCCATTAGTATGTTATATATGTTTTCAAATAAAGTGTGACATTTCTTTATGTTTTAAATACGATGACTTTGTAAAAAAAACCAAAACAAATTCACGATAGTCTTTTTAATGGATGATCTCAAGATATGCATATTAATACATGATGAATTGATAGATATTTATGAATATTAATTAAAAGAGGTCAGGAAATAAATTTATTGTGGTAAATTTATTTATATTTTTTTATTACATTTTTTCTATTAATTTTTTCGTATTGACCTTCATATATTTTTTTAAATTAATTAATTAATAAAAAACACAAATATTTCTGGGATTTTTTCAATTGGTAAAAAATAAAATATTTTATATTAACGAATATATCTCAATTAAAATTATGCTAAATTGATCTGAATAACAAATCAAGGATAATTTATATTATAGATATGTGATACACGGATGATATAAACGACTATATTTTGTATGCAGCTGATAATAAAACAAGTTCAATAAAAGTTCCATCATAAATTTTTGATGAGCTTCAATATTTTATAATTTATGATTAAAATTTGCATTTCTTGATTTTTATATGAACAAGGAGAGGTTAAAGAGAGGCAATATTTTAATTTATTTTCTTAAGAATTTCAGGAAAACATACTTTCGACCTTTATTATAATAATAAATTTTTCAAAAGAACACTATTTTGAATGATTTTGACTCCAAGAATTTAAATAAAAAACAATAAGATACTTACATGGATTTTATTTATTGTTTATTTACACAGCTATTATTATAAATATCGCTTTTATAGATGTTTATACTAAAGGTGTTTCTAAAGAAGACTTCAGTGAGTCTCTAGAAAAAGATTGTAACGTCAAAAATTGATTTTACAGAAAATCGATTTAAAGTTTTTGTTTTCCATAAGGCGCTACACATTTTTTATTTGTAAAATCGTTATAATTTCGTCAATTTTGCTAATAAGACAATGAATTTTATTCAGTATATGTAGTTTGATACTGGGAATCTGGTAATAACTCAAAAGTATGGTTAGTGCTCTTACAATCTTTTTCCAGGGACCCACTGACTTATATATATTTATGCTAACGCAGGCCGAAACATATATGGCAATGACTTAACCAATTTTAAAGGAATTTGTTTGTGTTTTCACAGTCAATTACTATAAAAAATCGCATTAAATTTACTGTACAATATAATTACAAAATGTGCAAGAAAGTAGGACGAAACCTTTGATCGTTAAAATACCAAAATTAATAAATGTCATAATTATTATCTATGTCTTGTCCATAAAACATGTGAATTATCGTCTAAATTAGTTAAAAAATGTTAAAAATGTAAACATATAAATTATATGTCCAAATTAGCATAAAAATTAGATGATTTTTGAATTTAACATAAATTAGCAAGTGTTTAATTAAAATTAAAAATGATTAATTTTATAATTTATGTTAATATAAAGTTATGGTATATTCTATATTGAAATTGATACGTATTATATGTATATAGATAAGTAACTTACATTTATACATAAATTATTGTAAATTAAATATCCAGAAAAAATATTAAATTTTCACACATTAATCTTTTATTTAAGATTAATTATATTTATTATTTATCAGAAGCTCCAATATAAAGAAGAAGATTCCACAATAAATTTATACTAATCACAACAAAACGCGACAATATCAAATCTTTTTGCAATTTTTTGCATAAAATATTTTCGCAATTTAAAAGCGATACATCATCACAATTACATTTCCATATTTCAAAAACCAACTTAAAAATCAATAAAATATATTATTTCTTATTGTGTCCGGTAAAACTTTCTCTGGCGATGGACATTATTTTATATTTATATATTATCATTAACATTGCTTAATTTAAGTTTTTTCAAAAGAGTTAATTTACCAATATTTTTATTGTATATATGCCGAAAGTCATATGTGTAGACGTATATATAATGCACAGAATATGTCTGATTACATGATAGTTGAGTATATGGTATTGTTAAAACTGGTCAATTGACATTATACTGGTGGAGATCGTCTTTACTGAATCATAACAACAGTTAATAATACTTTTTTTTAACTTAAAAACCATAAAAATAACTTGTCTATGTTGACTTTATATACGATACGCACTTTTATTTGAAATATTTTTCATTGACGATTTCTATAAGCAACTCTTTACAGCGCGAAGGTAAGCGGTTAACTGAAGTCACCTGCGAAGACTTTTCATTCACCTCGACTGATCAACTTTTTAACATTTTTTGTTTAAATTATATGTTTATTATGTATATAGATAGATATAACTACAATATATTATACAAATCAGTTGAATTTGTATTAAGAAAACAGCAAATCATAACACGCATTGGTTTAGCACATTGAGATACCAAATAAACATATTATAATCGAATTGTAGCATATATTTATAGGCTTTTGACATATTATAGAAAACACCCAAAATAACGGCTGTTTTTAAACTCAACAATTGTTCCCTAAAATATATATATATATAAAAGATTGGAAGCAAATAGACCGATTTGCTCTCCTTATACAAAATACTTGCGAAAAAAACATACCATAAAACAATGGAAAGCAATTCTTTTATTCTTCAATTAGTTCCATTGAATATTTGGCAAGAGAAAATTGTTAAAACATTTTAAATAATATGCTTTATTCTCCTGTTTTTTTAAGGGCTTTTCACTAGTATGCATATAAAAGCATAAATTTTAATACAAACTGTGACTAATTTTTCATTTATAACTATGTAATTTGATTCACTGTTTGTTGATTTGTTTTGAATTTTATATTGTTCTAAAATTTCTTGAATGGAGTATTGGTTTTTTTCAAATTTAGATATACAGAGAATTCCCTGTGCACTTGCACAAAATTACAAATTAAATAAACTAAATTATTTTTTTTAGTATACATATATTCGTATCCAATGCCAAGTATGATAACTCCCACAAAAAATTGTGAATTATTTACATAAAAAATAGACAAAACAGATATGTTTTTATCACATAATATTAATATCATCATATTACCCATAACATGTGTTTTTAGATTTTCTCAAAAATTTCAAGATAATTTTTTCAAGTATTTTATATCTTTAAAAAAATCAGATCTTATACAAAATTAAGTAATAATCTCTAAAGAATTTAATGATTACTGGGCCTTGTCAGATAAAGTTGTCAATGAAAACCATATGGCATCAGATAGAAAAAAATGTAAAATTGTCCCTATGTATCCTCGCTTTGGAGTAAGGACACGATGATGATGAAGATGGTCCTTATTTGTAAATTTACACATAGTTTTGCCCTACATTTTTTTTAAATTTTTTTTAAGTGCTAGAGGATTTTGACCAACAAATTGGTCAGAAAAAATCTATATAATATATAATTTATAATAATTCGTTCTGTGCATATTATGCATAAGGTGTCTCTTGTTATTTTATAAATAGATAAGTTAAACAAATGCCAAGTCCCTTCTTTGCTAATAACTTAGCGCATATAGTTTTGTAGGGTGATTGATTAAATATAGGTATATAGATTTTTAAGTAATCTAAACTTAGTCTAAATAGTATTTGATTTTTTTAGTTAAATTAGGCTATATGATCGATCTATGATCTTCGCGATATAATTTGTTGCAATATTGTCTTTCAATAAAATCTCAACATTATTTAACGTTATATGTTCAAACTGCAGTACAGCTATATACATTCGTTAATATTTTAATGTTATTGGTCTACTTTCAATAAAAATAAAATAATTATAATTTTTATATTAATAAAATTCTGACTTATTTATAACGTGCATATACATACATATCTGTACGACTGTACTGTATATTACTTATAGTCATATACTGTATAGTGTATGCCTTATATTATGCATAATATTGATTACAAATTTGTAAAGAAAAAGTTTAAGACAGCTTTTTTTATGAATCAATGAACAAATAAACAATATTTTTTATATAATGTAACAAGTAATTTTATTTAATTTTTCTTGCATATTATTTGTCACAAATATAGCAACATACACGTATGCACATTACTTACTATGTTGAATGTATACTTATTTATAACACAGTATACACTATACAAGTCGTATTTACAGGGTGTATTGATGTACCTGTACCTAGAAAGCTATGCTGATTGAAAAAATCTTCTTGTAAAATATAAAAATCATCGTAAAATTATCTAAGAATTAATATTATTAAAATTTTATGGAGAACGTCACCATATTATCAAATTCTCTTTATTACCATGAAAGCTTTAAAAAGCTTTCTTTCTAATTTCAAAACCGACATAGCTGCCAACATATACTTTTATTGCTTTATTTATAATTTTTAGATGGTAAATGTTAGAGGTTTTAATGAGGGTTTTAAACATTTTTAAAGCTTTTGGAAGGTATGTCTTTGGATGTTATGTCATGTAACGATTATAAGAATAAAAACCGAGACAACTACAACTAGTTCGGATACCTATATAGTATATGCCTATATACACCTACATTATTGTTGATACTTATATGCAAATTAACATATAAATAAAGACATTAATGACAAGTACAATCAATATAGCAGCAATGATATTTAAGCTTGTCCCAACTCTCCGCATTTAAATATTTGAGATGAATCTTATATAGTCTTAAAGTGCAATGAACTTGAACTTTCTTTATTATATGATCATTATGAATAATATGATCACTGGTTACCTAGCTTAGACGCATATTAGCTATAGGTAGTCTTTATTATTTAATTCATACGATATACCTACGTAACTTATTTATTTATTTAAATTTATAGTTCCAGATTTTTATATAATATCGCATTATTGGCTGATCACTGATCATCGTTAATAGAGTTTTTTATATATAACTGTTATGTAATGTTCTCTATTTTTTCGTTTTCACTATTAAAACTTTATATGCGTAAATAATGCAATAAATATATGTATTGAATGATCATTCTTTACATATACTTGCAAATATTACTTGTAGTGATCGTGAACATGTTTTTTTATTCTAAATAAGTCGCATTCGTCTATTATATGTTCAAGTTAATCTAGTTTTTTATATCGATAAACCAGAAAAAATTCTTGTATATTAAAGTTGTTAACAAATTTGTCATCTCTGATTTGTCAAAGCCATGCACGACTATAAGAAGTTAAGGTTCGTGAATTATTGAGTCTTATACATTTACGCAAAACTGCGATCAAGAAAACAGTAATTTTGGAAGCGAAATTGTTTCAACTACAAATCCAAATAAAAATTAAAAAATATTTATCAATAAAATATGCATAATTTGGTTGTTTAAAATTATTAAAGAAACAAAATACAAATATACCTATATGTTTTATATAATTTTTGTTTTTAAATAAATTAATTAAAAAAATAGAGTTTCATGCATTTAATAAATATTTTTTCTAAAAATATACTCTAGTTTAATTACAATTGATGTCTTCATCAAAACCACAATAACCATTTGTTATTGCCTCGAAAAATCGTATTTCCTTCTTCATAACAACAACTAAATATTGTTGATCACATGCAAAACGATGACTAGACGCTAAGCTGACACCAGCTATAGACGACACATAGGTGGGCAGACGAAAGCTTGTAAATTTGACAAATCCTTGAATTCCACGATAAATGTAAATCTATAAGAACATTTATTTCAGAATAAGTTTGTAAGAAAAGAATGAAATTATTTACCTGAATATCAACATCATTCTCAATAAATGCTAAAACGGTTTCATCTCGTATATACAAAACGGTTAAGCTTCGAGGTTGATGACATATCAGTGTTTGAAAAAGGTTACCCTCTATAATGTCTTCGTAGATCTTTAAAGGAAGATAAGAGTAAGAATACTCATTTTAAAGTGAAAAATAAAACCTACCCGAATTGTATTGTGTTTCCCCTTGATAACATGATCTTTGAGTGACGAAACAGCAATTAAAGTTTTTCTCATTTCACCAACAGTTACAGCTATTACTTCCTCGTCTCTTTCAGACGGAAGAAAACTATTTTCCATCGCGGAAACTCCAACAGTGGGAATTTCGGTAGATATTGTTGAGTTAAAATCGAAGTCCGTATTCTTCGTACTAGATAAATTGCTTGCTGAAAATTCCAGTCGATTGTCTAAGGATACTTTTGGAATTGTTGGTAAATCGTCTAATATTTCATTTTTAGAATTACCAATTTCAATTTCTTTAATTTCTTCTTCGACTTTAACAATGTGATGATTATTGTTATGATTTTCTTGTTTGTCACTATGGTGTGTAATTTTTTCATAAATATTCTTAACTATAGTTTTAACTGTATCCAAAACGCCTGCCACTTCTTCGTTCGTATTATTGAATGTTACATTTGATTGAGTATTTTTATTTAATTCTTTAGAATCTATGTTGTAAAAAGTCGAAAATTTTTGTTCATTCAAAAAGTTAGATGAATTTGTGAAATTAATGGTTTGGCCCAAATCATTACCATTGTTTGATGCCAAATTATTATTAGCGCGATTTGTTGGCAGTTCTGTAGTCAAAGCATCACCTAAATCGATATCTAACCCATTGTCTTCATTGCCTGATAGTTCGTTATCAATATCCACGATGGCGTCAGCAATGTCATCTACAATATTGACAGTCTTTTCGTCAATATCACCAAATGCATCACGATTGGTTGGCGGCGATTCTGTATTTACTGCATTTTCTGAATTAGGTAATTCGGTGTCTACATTGCCTGACAGTTTATTATCAATATCGATGATTGTATCAGAAATGTTGTCCGCACGATTTGTTGGTGGTGATTCTGTAGTTGCTGCGTTGCCTAAATCGATTTCTAGTCCATTGTCTTCATTGCCTGATAGTTCATTATCGATATGAACGATTGTGTCAGCAATGTTATCTGCAATATTGACTACCTCTTCATCAATATCACCGAATGCATCACGATTCGTCTGTGGTGATTCTGTAGTTGCTGCGTTGCCTAAATCGATTTCTAATCCATTGTCTTCATTGCCTGATAGTTCATTATCAATATCCACAATTGCGTCAGCAATGTTATCTACAATAGTGACAGCCTCTTCGTCAATATCGCCGAATGCATCACGATTTGTAGGTGGCAACTGTGTGGTTGCTGCATTTCCTAAATCGATGTCTACTCCATTGTCTTCATAGCCTGATATTTTGTTATCAATATCGATTTTTGTGTCAAAAATGTTGTCCACACGATTTATTGGTGGTGATTCTGTATTCGCTGAGTTGCCTAAATCGATTTCTAATTCATTGTCTTCATTGCCTGAAAGTTCGTTATCAATATTAACGTTTGAGTCAGCAATTACGTCTACATTTTTAACTGTCTCTTCATCAATATCACCGAATGCATCACGATTTGTCGGTGAAATTGCAGTATTGCCTAACTTTACATCTAATCCGGTGTCTTCATTGCCTGATAATGTTTTATTAATGTCGATGATTTTGTCAGAAATGTTGTCCATACGATTTGTCGGTTGTGATTCTGTAGTTGCTGCGTTGCCTAAATCGATTTCTAATCCATTATCTTCATTACCTGATAGTTCGTTATCAATATCCACGATGGTGTCAGCAATGTCATCTACAATATTGACAGTATTTTCGTCAATATCACCAAATGCATCACGATTGGTTGGCGGCGATTCTGTATTAACTGCATTTTCTAAATTAGGTAATTTGGTGTCTACATTGCCTGACAGTTTGTTATCAATAACGTTGATGGTATCAGAAATGTTGTCCACACGATTTATTGGTGGTGATTCTGATAGTTCGTTATCAATATGTATGATTGTGTCAGCAATGTTATCTACAATTTTAACTGTCTTCTCGTCAATATCACCGAATGCATCACGATTTGTTGGCTTCTCTGTTAAAAAAGATTTTCCCAATTCATCACTATCTTCTAAAACTGTTATTTTTTCATCGATATCATCGACTTTATCATCAATTTCATCAACAACAGTAATATCTTCTTCAATTCTATCAATCACTTCACGATTTTTCAATGGACCACTGCTTGATAGATTCTTCGGTTCAGAATTCTTAGTGGTCTTAGATTTGATATCAGCATTAATCAGATTTGTCTTCCAATCAAATGGGTTAATTTTATTATTGGAAATTTTAGATTGCGATTCAGATGGAAATATTTTTAATTTTATCGGAGATGTTAAACTAATGTTTTTACCCATTTCCCAAGTTTTATTTAGAAAATTACTTAGTAATGTACCATTGAGTATGGTTAAGTTTTTAAATGGGCCATTCAAAGGCAGCGGCATCTTCGCCAGTGTAGCCTCATGTCGAAGTTTACATTTTTCAGTGAAATTTTTAATTGAATTGCGCATTTCTTTGCAAAAGAAATGTTTCTTTTGATTTTTATTATTTTCTAACACCTCTTCATCGACATAATCATTTTCATCATATTCGATTGTTTCATTTATGCCGCGCACAAATCTTCGTCGATTCGGTGATAATCGCCATAATACTTTTCCGTTAAACAGGGCTAATCCTAAATTAGTAGAGTCCGGCAAAAATCTATACTCGGCATCGTCGTCATCATCGGACGGAATGTGCCATTTATCAGTTAGATTGCTGTTTAAATCATATTCACTGACCGACTTCGACTCCAGTGCATAGAATCGTCCTAGTTTATTTTTGCTTATATGTAGCGATGTCACTAATTCATCGGAAATGTTAATTTTAGCGAAATAACTAAATGTGTATCCATCGAATTTCCAAACATTTATGCCAGAGTATTTACATTTCGATTGGATTTGTTGAGAGTTCGTTACAACATTTATTTGATTCGCATAATCCACGGTATGAACCCATGAATACACATATCCTGTTTCGATTGTACCGAATCGCTTGTACAAATTATCAATTCTAACGTACACATTTGTTATGCAACCAACATTTACTAGTAAAAATCGTCGATAATTTACATCAACCATGTAAATTGAGTTAATTATTGTTTTTTCGTAAATGCTAAAAGCGCTTTCAAAATGTGATAAAAAGTAAACTGATTTTTTACTTTTAACTATCAACTCTTTGATACGTTGGCAAGCTTCCTTGTACTCATAGCCAAAAGTTTGTAAATTTTTATCAATATTGTCTTTATGATAGTTCAGACGATCTTCTATTGTTCGTACATCGATTCCATTAATTTGTCCATTTTCATAAATATTTGAATCGATTATGGTGTTTTGGATTGTCCAATTACCAGTTATTGTTTGCTGAGACTTACCAGTTTTCCACAACGTATAATCGTACCAATAGTTAAAATCGAAACCTGATATTTGATCTTTTGTGTAGAGGTTTCTTAGTGTCAGCGAACGGAATGAGATTGGTCCTTGTATGGACATATTTTCATTTAGAGGAACCACTAACTTTATATTCTTATCATTGACAGTGCTAATAGTCTGCAGTGAAGATAAGCAACGGGCTGCATATAATATTGTGGGTGTTGTAATGTAATTGTCTCGATCGATCTACATATTTGATTGCATTTATATATGTTAATGAATTGACTTTCGAAAAGGTCAACTCACAGGTCAACCTCACTGATTTTATTAAAAATTGTGTATAACTAATACAATTTTTGGGAGCCCTGATTACGAATTAAATTATGCTAACGAAAATTGACGACAGGATTATTCACCTTCAAACAGATTTTTTTTTTAAATTTATCTACAAGGTCAAAAATATTTTTTTTTCTCGAATTAATCTTCGAGGTCAAACAAGATTTTTTCGAATTCATCTTCAAAGTCAAACATAATTTTTTTTTAATTCATCTTCAAGATCCATTATTGTTTTTTATTGAATATTTTTTAAATAATTTTATAGAGACTCAGGCCTAAATGGCCTTGTCGTTAATTAACATTAGTATATATTCGTAATCAGAGCCACTAAAAATAGCAGTGAATATTATTTAAATTTTCAATTAAATCGAGGTTTAATATATAGTAAAGTCGCTTCAAACTATAATAAATAATAATGAATCTTACCATAACAGTATTTTCACGCTCTGTAGCCAAATCGAATCCATTAACTAAGCCACCAACGGTAATTTTAGTATTCGCAAACACGTCCGAAAAATAAACAGTTCCATCGAAAAAGCTTTGTTCCGTATGTAAGGTTATCATATCACTGACTAAGTTACTATTTAGATAAATTGGTAAGACATTTGCAGCAACAAATAAACCCATACCAAACAACAGTTTCCCTGGTACGTTTATGTTTTGGTCAATTCTCAACGCATTTGTGTGCCATTCATTTAGATTGCAATTCATAATTTCTTTTGCCATAATATCGTTTGTTACGTGAATTTCTTTGACTGTTACTTTGTCTGTAAAAGCTATATTTCCTGGCACTGCAATTTTCTTGTCTCTTTCATTTAGGATTATGTTATCCAGGAATCGTGAAACATCCAATTCATTAAAGTTCATAATATTTAAATTATTCTCAAAAAAGGTTAAATTTCGAAATCTTTTAACACCGGAAATCGTTCCAGATTGATCTTTTCGTATTATTCGGTCTAAGTGAGATGTTACATTTGTAACAGCATTAATCCCTTTATTTATTTGTAAATTTTCAATCAACATGAAATTGTTAAAGTTCACAGATTTGTGTATAACATGAGCTTGTCTGAGCGGATCATATGTGTAAGCATTAGAAATACTATTTACAGCAAATCCATTAATCATACCACGAATAATCATTTTTTCCACTAAAACATCCCCAATTATATGAACTTTAGACGAAATGTCGGCAGCATAAGTTTTAGTAAAAATATTATCGGTTAAAATTCCATTTATTTGATTTGTTTCGATATTTCCTTGAATGTGAATTTGGTTAGCAAAAGTTTTTGTGCCAGTAAAATGAATATTTCCATCATTTCGAAGAACTAAACCGGTCGCAAATTCTGTAAAGAGTTGATCATTCAAACGATCAACATTTAAAGGACCGTTTACGATAATTTCATCCAGAAAGTGTAAATTCCCAGAAATTTGGTTGGGCCGATTTAACCAAATCGCATTGTCCCTAATTTGATCAAAATCCCTGCCATTTATCGTTTTCACTTCAATATTTCCATCAACTATAAGTTTAACAAAATTATTTTGTTCGTTTGTAATGTAATTTGAAATGTTCTTAAAATTGTTGCTGTGAACAATGAGACTCTCTATTGCATAGTCGTTAACTGATACGGCCTCAATATTACCCTTGATCAAAGCATTTTTAATGTGATAAGAACCAGTAATTTCTTGTACTTTGCTACGACTTAATCGCTTTTCTTCGAATTGTTCTAATGATTCACCATTAAGCATAGTATTCCCGAAAATCTGGCCATTAACTTGTAGATTTTCAACAATCACATTTGTTATAACAACATTCTCGGTAAACTCAATGTCTCTGTCGATCAAAACCACATCATCTAATTTTAGTTCATTAACGGAACTTGTTATTTCCAAGTTATTAACATCCAAATCAAAATTTATTATTTTTTGATCACCGAAGTCATTTTCAAATATTAATTCTGATGAAGTGAATTGTTCGCCAAATAATTTGATAGCATTGTGATCCAATTCAGTAGCGTTTAAAAAGTTAAATAGACCATCTGTGTACAGCTGATGAAAGAATATGTTTCCAATAAATTTATCAATTCGAATGGATTGATTTAGGTCGGACACTAAATAATTTCCAATTTCTATATTATTCAAGAGACTTGAGGTTAACTGTAGGTCACTCGTTTCTAGGGTCTTAAATGATTTAAATGATGTGCACATTGATCTGGGAACATTTTTGTAAATAACATCCGACAAAACGTCATCAATGTTTGTGCCATTTATTTGCGTTTCAATAGAAATTGGACCTTCAACTTGTAAATTATAAAAAAGACAATTACTTTTGATTAGATTTGTTTGCAACAGATTTGGATTTGCCAAAAATTCATCGAGATGTTGACCGGATATTGTTCCATTCACCTATATAATCACAAATTTAAAATGTAATGTTTGATTTTAGCATATAGAACAACTTATTTATTATTTATTAAAATTAAAGAAATACATAAGTAACGATCTATACTCACATTTAGCACTTCAGTGACTTCCAGCTGAGTAAACGTCGTATTGCCCCCAATATGTTGACGTCCCGTTAATGTGACCACATTAAACGTATCAATGTCATCGATAGTTCCACTTGTATCAATGGCCTCAGTTGCTGAGAACGGATAATTTTAAATATTTTATTATTTCTTTTTTTCTTCTAATATATATATATATATATCAGAGATTTTAAGCAGGACATTTTTTATAGTTAGAAAAAAAAAATAATATGGCAAACAAAATTTTTTTTTTTTTTTTCTTTATTTAATCAAATTTTATCTATTCA